>VXBC01009160.1:1199852-1220604 GCA_013399945.1 Ploceus nigricollis | reverse complement strand
CCGGGCCCGGAGCCGCCGCGGCCGTGCACCGGCTGCGCTCCGAACGCGCGGAGCGCAAGGGTGGGATGTGCAAGCGACAGCAGCGGCTCTGTGGGAACAGCTGGGCTCGGACTTTGCTAAAGTCTGGTCTCTCTTTGATAAAGGACGCGCGAGAAAAAGGAGCTTCTAGTTCGTTTAAGGGTGGGTTTGACCCCGTGATAAGTCCAAGCCGAGGGACAGCTAGGTGCCGACCTGGCTGTGCTGTTGCATGGCTAAGCAGTGCTTAGCTGCCAACACGGGAAACACAGCAGCTGATTCAGTCAAACCACCAAAGTTTGTCACCAGTGATGTGGATAGTGATACAGGCAGCACGCGTGCTCAATTTGTGGGAAGGCTGTGGCCATGCTGGGGAACACGATTAGATTTCTGAAACGATCTTGTCAAAACTGGAGAAATGTTCGGGAAAATCAGGATGCTCCTGAACCACAAGTGCAAGGTCAGAGCCAGTGGATGCAGAATTGCAGGATGGGGACCAGCCACATAGGTAGCAGGTCCATGAAGAAGAATCATAATGTTACAGTCAATCTCAGCCTGAGCATGATTCACCAGGGTCATAGCTGTCTGAGCAGGAGCAAAGAGGAGTATAGCCTGTGTGGCACATGAAAGTCCATAGTGAAGACAAAAGAGCAAGAACTACAGCAGCTGATACTTCAGCATGAGATTTAGGTTAGATGCCAGAATTGCAATACCCCAGAAGAGATGGCATGGAAAATTTCAGAATTTCCCTTGTTGCAGATTTATAAGACCAAATTAAAGCTAATTTTGTCAAAACTGTCTGTGCCTTGGCAGTGATCATACTTCTTGAGATGCTTTCCAGGGATTGAAATGTAGAAGCTATGATCCAAAATTTGGATATATCAAGCAGGGTCTTATGCCAGAATTGGTTTTTGCAGTTTTTCTGATCCAATCTGCATTAAAGGGCTACATTTTTTCTTCACACTTTTCTTACATTTATTTTTTGACCAATTCACTTTGAACCCCCAAACAGGAATTTACCATAAGGGGCAAGTGGTATATCTGAAGGTGAAAAATGTTACCTGTGTTTGATCCATTGTTCATGACACACTATTTTTCCTTTTGGATGGGAGGGGCTCCTTGTCCTTGCAGCAACAGGGTTGTAAGCAGGTAGTTACTGTAGTGGATCTGTCACAGCTACAGGTGTAGGCAAAAGCAAGTCAGGGGAACAGAAGATTATGCTCTATGTCCATGTTCTTATTTTTCTTTAATTTCTAACCCCGAGGTTTGCACAAGGAACACTTCACTTGGGGGCAGTTATTTAAACATTTTCATGCCAAGTTTTAATTTCTGAAAAAAAAAATTAGTCTAGTTGCCAGCCTTTGAAATCAAATATTAGCCTAAGTGGAACTTTAAACACTCCTTACCCTTTTGTTTTGATGGGATTACCAAATTCATCTTCAGTCTGTGAGCATTCTTTATATCCAAGTACCCATCATATCTTTATTCCATTTAGACATAACTTAGGAACCTCAGCTAGCCAACAGATGACTTATTCATATTTTTATGTATGAGCAGCATATGGCTATACTCACTAGTCATATCATGCATTAATGTAGCTGAAACGCCTCTCAAATGCTTTTAATGAGGTTATCTAAGCTCCAGATTCTCAGGAACTCTTTGAAACAGCCCAGTATGGATTAGTACCTGAGGGAGGCCAGTGAGCTCTGCCAGCCACTACTTAATAGTAGCAGCAAATCAAATAAAGCTTTGGGCCATTAGTCATTTGCTTCTGAGCTTCCCTGTGTATTTGAGAGGAAGCTGAAGCCTTCCTGAGTGGACTCCTAGGGCTTCTTGCAGTAATCACTGTCTTACTGATGATTTCTAAGAAGACAGAGAAGTCAGAGCAATTCCTGACATGGCGGGGATGCTTCCTTCCTCTGTGCCTCTGGAAAAGATAGTGTTAAAGCACTTTGTCTCTTGTCAGGCTTTCCTAGTTCCTTTGTTCTTTCTCCTTTTTGCAGTCTTTGCTTCAAATGTTGTCCAGTTTTGGTGCTTTTTTCAGCTAAAAGGTCTTATTCCATGCTATGGAAACAGGTGCTGGTTCCTGCTTTTTTCTCTGAAAATCACTGTTAATTCCCAGTTTTTACACAGCAAGCTCTGCACAGGCTTCAGTTCACAATCTGGGGCATGGATCCTTCTGCCCACAAATTAAACCACTGTCAGCTGTCCCCTTCTCTCTTCACCCTTTGAAGTATTTTTGGGTTCCTAGTGTGCTTTAATTATCCCTGGGCTTTCAGCTTGGCCTAAATAGTTATTTGGCCTGCAGCCTGGGAGTAGCATCTTTGCTGACAATAAAACAGTCATAGTCTTACAATTAAGTGTAAGTGTAAGATGAGAAGCAATTCATGGAAGACTGTTACAACTTCCCAGCCTTGCTCCTCTATTGTATCAGAGGCAAACCCCGATGAAGAAAAAATTATTGGCATCTGACTCCATTGATTCAGAAGTGCTGAACAATTGCTTTATTAAAATTATACTATATTACATTAATATACTATTTTAAAGAGATACTATACTATACTACATACTTACTTACTATATCATACTTACTTACTAGCTAACTAGAAAAACTCGTGACTCTCTGCCGAGAGTCCGGACACAGCTGGATCCAATTGGTCCATGAATCCAAACAACCATCACCAGAATCCAATCAAGCAATCACTTCAGGTAAACAATCTCCTAAAACATTCCACATGGGGACAAACAAAGGCACAGCAAATGAGATAAGGATTGTTTTGATCCTTCTCTTTATGCTTCTCCAGGAAATATCCTGAGAAAGAGAATTATGTCTCTCTGCTTAGACAATGTGAATGCCACACTCCTCTGAGTCTCACATTGAATTACAACATATTGGAAAACCCATTCAGGCAGGTTAGACACAGTTACAATGACTTTGGCCAGGTCGCATTCAGTATTTGACAAGTCTTTCCAGACCAATGCATTGAGCAACCACACAGCAGGTCCATGTGTGGCATAGACTCTTCTGAGGTCAGCTTTATGGCAAAGCAACAATGGAAATCCCCCTGAACAGCAAATTTGATGCACAGCTGCATAACACTCTGGAAAATGTGCTGTGGGAGCAGTTTTAGAGTCAGAGTTTCTAAAAAGAATTATGAAGTCTCCTTGACATTGAGAGCAGTGTCTGAACTCAGTGACCTGCAAGGTCCCATCAGGACTTTGTTGTATGGTCTTCAAGTACCAAAGTAGAAAACATGACTTCTTTCACATGGCTACGATTCCTTGGGTTGTGAATAGTCCCCTGGTTGCAGTGTGTTCTAATTGTCCTACCAGTAAATTAATTTCACATTACTTAAGAATACATAGACTGTATCTTGAGTTTTGGTGTTTTTCTGAACCACCAAAATCAGAAAAATGGTCAAGAAGTAAGACATAAGTGCAGGGCTCAGGAGTTGTTTGCCAGGGCATACAGACAAGACCAAGACATAGTCTTGAGCTACCAACTCTCTACATAAAGGGTGATAGATCACTTTGCACTGTCTGTATTGGGCATTTGAACTGTGTCCCAAGCAGAGCCATAAGCATCTTGTTCCCTCTACATCAGGACTCTTGCGTCTGTCTTCTGTGCTTGCAGCTGTGTTGTACGTGGTGTAGTTGATGCTGCGAGAAGCCTGATGCACTCTGCCTCTTTATTATCCCAGTAGGTTGCCTAAGCTTGGAGCACAGCCTGCCTGCAAATCCCATTTCCCTCATGCTGGATAATACCGGGACCCTTCAGAAACAATCCTTTGCCACTCTGTCTCATGTGTGATAATAGGCAGAGCTCACTTCAGGGAGCAGTGGAACCTGCCAGTGTGACACCAGCTGACGCCCACAGCAGGGAAGCAAAGCCTAAAGCCTTGAACAGCTGCAAGATTTTCCCCTTTGGGGTTGTAGCAATCCTAACCAGAAGACTATTGTGCTTCAGAGAGTTAGCAATCCATGAGGAGTGTCAACCTGAGCAGGTTGTGCTGCCCTGTGCTGCATATACAGCTTGTCCTTCAGGATAAACTCAGCAGGGTGATGGTAACAGAGGAGCCCACAGGCAGCTCCCACTCAGTGTTTCCAATTACACCACCTCTGTGGCCTTGGCATTATCTTAAAAAAGAGCAGCAAGTTCTCATGTGAACATACAGTCATTTGACAACAGATATGATGAATACATTATTTTTTGTCTAAGAAAATTCTATAAGAGGTCTCAAAACCAAAATGTTAGGGAACCTTTCTACAGGATGGGACCTATACCATATGCCCTGAGTAGAGGTCTGTGAGATGCTGCATGGCTCAGGGCTCCCACCATCTGAAGGGATGTAAAATTGCATATATTATTTCTGTTTCTTGTGTTAGCTCCAGAAAATGGTGTTTTTAGCAATGGCTTATGGAGTCTGAGTGCCTTTCTTACTGGATCATAAGGTACACTGAGATAGCCTTGGTGCTTTGTACTAGAGGTTAGTAGCAGAATAGCCTAAAGTTGACCCCAAAGATGTTTCTGAATCAAGTGGTTAAAAGGTGACAAACAAAGCTCCAAAGAGTTCCAGCTTTGGGGTTGCTTCTCCACAGCAGTCTGCTCCCGCCAGCTTTGTGACTATGTAGGATGCCCACTGCAGTTATTCCCATTTCACCCAGAAGTACAAGAAAATGAGCTTTTTCAGTATCAAAACAATAACAGAACATAGACTATACCCTTTAGTGCTGCATGTGAAGAGAAAACATCAAACTTAAAATGAAACATTTTTGCTAACCATGTTTTATTCCCTTGCAAGCTTCTCTGTATTGTAAAGCAGCTGATAGCAAGATTTAGCACTGTGCATGTTTTAAATTAATGTCCTGCACAGAACATTAATATCTCAACTCTGTTTTTCATTTCAGAACTACACAGGAAAACACCCATAACTTTGACAGAACCTTGAAATGGTGCTGCATAATTCAGAAACAGCCATTTCTGAATTCTTCAAATCACTCTCTTTAATAACCATGTAGCTCCACACTGCCAGGTTTTTCTGCCAGGTATTGCTGAAGTGAATGCCGAAATGCCCTTGCTGTATAATAGGTCTTTTCTCAGTCAGGCCCCTAATTTATGGTCCCTATACTTATGGCATCTGTTACTCAGCTGTTATTGACAGGTACTGCTTATTTCTACTTAGAAGCTGACAGTTGAAAAGTTTCAAAAGAAACTCCTGTTCGGACTTGGTGATCCTGTGGAAGCTGACTCTTGGGGACTGTTTCTCAGGTTACAAAGCACAAACAAGTTCTCAGAGTGCAGCATCTGGATAGAGAGCTAACTATCCCGGGCTGCATCCAAAGCAGGGTGGCCACTAGGGTGAGGGAGGAGCTCTGCTCCTCTTCTCTGCTCTGGTGAGACCCCACCTGCAATGCTGCATCCAGCTCTGGGGTCCCCAGCACAGGAAGGACGTGGATTTCTTGGAGCAAGTCAGAAGAGGCCACCAAGTTGATCAGAGGGATGAAACACCTCACCTATGAAGAAAGGCTGAGAGAATTTGAATTGATCAGCCTGGAAAAGAGAAGATGGAAGCTAATTGTGACCTTCCAGTACCTGAAGGGAACTTACAGAAAAGATGGAGAGACATTATTTATGAGAGCATGTAGTGACAGGAGAAAGGGGAATGGGTTCAAACTGAAAGAGACTAGGTTTAGATTATATATTAGAAAAAAATTCTTTACTGTGAGGGTGGTGAGACATGGGCACAAGTTTCCCAAAGAAGATGTGAATGTCCCATCCCCAGAGGTGTTCAAGGCCAGGTTGGATTATTGGGCAGCCTGGTCTGGTGGAAGGTGTCCCTGCTCATGGCAGGGGGATTGGAACTAAATGATTTTCAAGATCCCCTTCCAACGCAAACCACTCTAAGATTAAAAGAACAATTTATTTGTTGCTATCAGTTCTATTTCTTTGTGTTAATAATTCAGATGTAGTGGTAATCTTGGAAAATAGTTTTTTATATTTGTTGTTTGGAAAAATAGGTGCAATGAGCAGCATCTGTAGTGTTGTGAAGGCAAAGGCTATTCATAAAGGCTGCAGCTCAGCAAAACAAAATTTCAGAACAAAAACAATTCATGTTTTGGTTTTGGAGGAAATTATCAAAATTGCAACTATTTATCAGAATGAATAATGGCTAGTGACTGTTGCTTTGCATGCAAGATTTGGCATTGCTGGAATCTGGCAGTGTTTTAACTAAACTGGGAGAATGGTTGTCCTCTGAACTCTGTGCCTTACATATTAGTACATGACTACATGCCACCATGCATGGGTGAAAGGAGAGATTAGACAGAGGATGGCTTAACAGAGCCATTGTCAGGTGGATTCATGTCCCTGACACTCTTTCCCCTGCTTTCCCTAGGAGTCAATGATTAGACTCATTAAAACTGTTGGATGAGCTCCAAGATGAGACATCAGACCATCCATGTGGATTCCATAACCTGTATAGCAAATAGCCTGTACTCTATTGATCATTCCTGGAGCACTGCAGTCTTGCTGTTTTCAAACTAAAGAAAAAGAACAGTGCACTTTGTCACAAACTATATACCAGGATTTTTAGCCCTATGGCCAGGACAGTGTGTTGAAAGAGGAAACAGAAGTAGCCAAACTCTTCCATTACTTGATGAGTTCCCCTGCCTTTTTTCTTTGGTTTAATTGGAATACGTTGTGGTTTCTCCACATGGCAGTGGAGAAATTTTAGTTGGCTCTTGATTATCTGAGTAGATAGTTAATGATGCTTGCTCACTACAATTACACTTTGCCATTGCAATTATCTGAACTCTGCTGTTTCAAGTCACCTATTATGTGTCTATGTTCATAATTACAGCATACTGTAATACTACTGTTTGTAGTAGATGTATGGCACAGCACTGCTTATGTGCATACACAGCAGCTGCTATTTAAAGTAGCTGAGCTCCCACGTTCTTATTGCTTGCTGCATGCTTTGCTAGTGATAAATGATAGCCATTTTTCTCTACCACAGCAAGAATAGAGATTAAAACTCTAGATACCAATCTGATCTCACAGGTCACAGCCTGTCTGTGTAACCCATTTCATGTTATAGCTGATAGCAGGAAAAGGTCTTTCATCAGCCTTGTTTATTTATGTCTGTGATTCACAGTGATGATGACTTATAGAACTCCTGTAATTGCAAGTGTATACCTCTCACGAAAATGCAATGGAGAGCTGCAAAAAATGACCTTGTAGGAGGGAGAGATATTAAAAGTCTAATGTGAATAAAGAAATCCAAACAATAGGATAATTCAATTACTAAATATAGAGCAAATCTATATATAAACAGTGGAGATGGATAATTAGTAGGGGAAAATAGAGCATATCTATTTTACATTGTTTAAAATTTTAAAAGCCTATTGAGGTAGTCATCTTTGCTCTTTGGCTTAATAACATTAATCTTGGCTACATCTTGGAAAACTGAGAAGCTCTGAGATCACAGAGTTTGAATCTCCAAATTCAGTCCAGTGGAGAATAACTCCATAATGTAGAAAATACAATGATTTTAATAGGGAAAAAACAGTGCCTGCATATTAAAAAGGGGTTAAAAATGTAGAAAGGGATGCAGAACAGGATAAATGCTAGGAAAAAAATGCGGAGGTTTTTGTATAAAAAATTTAAAAGGGCCTTATAGGAAGAGATTTAAATATCTTAACATCTTACTAAGCAGAAGACAGAAAGATGACAGGATCGCATTAGGATTCCCCTGGGAAGAAGATACCAAGCCTGCAAAGCCCATTTATTCTAGCAGACACTGAGATAATAAGATTCAGTGACAGGTACCTGAAAACAGTCAGATTCCAATTAGACATAAAGCAAACGTTTGTAACATGACCCATTACAGCAAGCCCCCAGGGGAAAGCAGGATGTCTTTCAAGGTTTTCAGTATGCCTTTAGTTAAGATGTACGTTATCCAAAAACCTTCCTGCTACCGGATGGTTTTCTGGAGTAACTGGGGAAAAAATGATTTTGTTATGCTAATAGGAAGCTCAGTGAGATGATGTAACAGACCTTTGGCCTTTAAGATGAAAACAAGTCTTCTCTGAAAATTAGCTCCTGCAGAGCTGTGTTTGGGCTATAGCATCACTGACTGAATGGCCCCATAAGCTTTCACCTCTCAGCCTTTCTTCATCTGTCAGATGTTCCACTCCCTTATTCATCTTTGTAGCCCTGTGTTGGACTCACTCCAGAAATCTGTACCTTGTACTGAGGATCCCAGAACTGGTCCAATGTCTTTCTTTACCTAATTCCTTATTCTGGAAGCAGCTCTGTCCTCAGAAAACATAGTAACAAACTCTTTCCTCCCTTCTTACTCTGGACAGTGAAGAGATTGGTGTCTGTTCTGTCCTCCAGTTGCTGCCTTTTCCCTGCTTTCATCCTTCCCTATTTTCCACCCCAGAAGCCAACCCATGTCCTGTTCTTAGGTAGTTAATAGCCTATCTATTGGAAAACTTTACCTCTGATACCCTCCTGAAAAGAGACAGACATCTGAGAGGTGAGCAAACTGTAGCCATTTTAGAATCCTGTAAGAATTCATTTGTTAGCCAGAAAAAAAAAAATCATTTTATCTCTAGCTTACAGACTACCACTGGGGTACTGACAAGATAGTGAGAAATAAATGCCTTTCTTGAAAAAGAATATACTATCAGAGACAGTACTTACAGACCTCTCTTTCATTTCCTGAATTTAGGTTTCCTTTTAGTGTCTAGTATTCAGATTTTTTTAAAATATTTTTTATATGTGCTTGGTGCCAAGAGAGTAAAGAGCTTTTATTTTTTTTACAAACTTTTCAGGGTTTCAGATCTTATTTTCTGACAGAGGGCATGGTGGCCCTCTTCCAGCATGTATTTGGTGCACTGCAGAGGCCTTTATACCTGATTCTTGTAATGATCTCAGCACCACAGTGAAGGAGACATGGAATCCCACTGTTTTAGGGTGAATTAGGAAGCTTTTGGAGCTAGATATCCCAAAACAAGACATAAATGTCACTGTTTTCCTCTTCTCCAGTAAGTAGTGTCTCCTTCTTGTTCATTTAATGTCAGTATTCCTTTTATCATGAAGATGAGTTACTACTTTGTGGTTGTACAGAATACCTTTTCTAGATTCTCTGTGCACTGAACTTAATCAACCTGATACACAATATTTAAAAAGCTATTTCAATCAGTAAAATGTATTAACTCCTTTACTGATTCTAAAAATTAGGTGTTCAATCTATCTTGCAGCACTACTACTGCTATATGTTATGAAACAATAAATAAAAATACATAAAGTGAAATAGGAAGGAGTTTCAAAGTTTTCTGAAATGAAAATATTCCAAAATTAAATACATGGACAACTGTGTATATGAATTTTCATTAAAATAATATGATTTTGTGAGGGGAAAAAAGACCCAACAAATGTGTTTTGAAATTGGGCTAATTTCAACTAAGCTTTATATAAAGACAGAGCAAGCAGTCATTCAGTTTGCATTTGCAAGGAGCTGTGGTTACAATAAGCTATTAGCAATGCCAGGACTTTCAAGGGTCATGAATCACAAAGTCACAAAATCACTTAGGCTGGGAGGGAGCTCTCAAGCTTGTCTAGTTCATCCCCTTTGCTCAAGCATGGTCAGCTACAGTAGGTCAGCTACATGGTCAGCCTGCCTTCTGCCCAGCTGGGTTTGAATTATCTCTGCAGATGGAGACTCCACAGCTTCTCTAAGCAATGTGTTGCAATGTTTGACCACTTTCACAGTAAAAAAAAAGTCCTTTCTTGTGATCAGGTGGGATTTCCTGTGTTTCAGTTTATGCCTGCTGGTTCTTGTCCTGTTATTGGAGAAGAGCCTGGCCCCCTCTTCTTTGTTCTCTCCCACCACATTTTTATACTCATAGGTGAGATTCCCCCAAGGTTTCTCTTCTTAAGGCTGAATAGTCACAGCCCTCTCAGCCTTTCTTCATCTGTCAGATGTTCCACTCCCTTATTCATCTTTGTAGCCCTGTGTTGGACTCACTCCAGAAATCTGTACCTTGTACTGAGGATCCCAGAACTGGTCCAAGTGTGGCATCACCAATGCTGAGTAAAGAGGACAGATCACCTTCCTCAACCTGCTGGCAGTGTTCTATCTAATGCAGCCCAGGCAGCCACTGGCCACCCTGGCAGCAAGAGCACATGGTTGCTTTGGGGTAACGCTGCTGTCTATCAGGACCCCAAGATTGTTCCCTGTCAAGCTGCTCCCCAGTTAGTCAGATCCCAGCACATGCTTGTTCCCCTCCACGTGCAGGATTTGGCATTTCCCTGTACTGAACTTCATGAGGCTTTTGTCAGCCCATTTCTTTATCCTGCTGCGGTCCTTCTGAAGGGCAGCACACGAATTCTCTTTATCAGTCATTCCTCCCTATTTTGTATTTTGCAAACTTGCTAAGGGTGCACTCTTCCCATCATCCAGGTTATTAATGAGGATGTTAAAACAGGGTTGGCTTCAGTACTGACCTCTGGTAGTAATTTGCCTCCATCTGGACTTTGTGACAGTGACTACAATCCTTTAAGCCTGTCATTTCAGCCAGTTTTCAATCCACCTCCTTGTCACTTTATCTAACACACACTCTTGTGATAGAGTTGCTGTTTCTTATACCTCCACAATCAATCCTGAAGGCTGCATGGATAAGGCACATGAGAACAACCCCCTCTCAGGCTCATGTTTTTAAATACACCTGTGATTGCTGTCCTAAGGCATTGTAATAAACTTATCTATTTAGTTTTTTGGGTACTAAAGTGATTCTCAGAACCAGCTGGATGCCTTCAAATCAAACTATATAAAAATGTTACAGTACAAAGTGCTAAAAGGTTTGTAAGCATTGAGCAGGGTACTTCATGCTAGAGAATAGTACTATTCTTGAGAGCCAATAAATATATTTTTCATTTAGTGTCTGCATAAATACAACTTTTCTTCAGAAAGTCAGGTCAAGGTTTTAAAATGTAATATAAAGCTCTTATGAGAAGATGAAAATCAGTAAGAATAAGAAGATATTAATAAGTACCTGACAGTCTTCCTAGCAGATCAGTGGTTCATCTAGTTGAACAGCCTACCTCAGGCAAGGACCAACACTTCAGAAAAATATGAAGTTTCTTTCAAGTGCCCATTGTGTGGCTACAGAAATTGCTGCATCTTCATTATATTCCAGATTTCTGGTCATGAAAGTGATCAGTGGCATATAAATCAGAGAAAATGTTCTTGTAGTCCAGATATGAAAAGTATAGTATGTCTTGAAAAACTATTGTCTCTTAATGACAAGAGAAATTTATGTTCTCTTGCAAGTAAAGGGAACATCTCATTTTAAACTTGCAGCCTAAAGGCTGAAAACCTGAGTCACCCTCAGGAGGTGCCTTTCTCCCTCCTTTGGCTATAGACAGAGTCTCTCAACAGGTTATGTGAGATGAATACAATCTCTTGTAGTTATTTTGCATTTGGAAGCATATGAATGTCTAATTTTCTCAAATTCTAAAACTAAACTCTCAGACTGTGATATCTGATGGTAATGAGTAATATGTATTCAGTATTTTAAAATTATACTGTTATTATTTTTCCATGTGGGAATGCTATTTCCGCTTATATTGACATGTCTAGTTTTATCTTTGACTTCAGCTGGAGTCCATGCAAGATTTCATGCTCTTTATACTTTTTAACAGGTCAAAGATGATTGCTGCTTTCTTCTAAAATAGGAAAAGGGCACTAATAGCTTGCCCTGTGTACCCAGAAAGTCCAGTGTCTCTGGATTTTTACACTGTGAAAGATTTGACAGTATTTGGCCAAACGTCTCCCTCTAACATGTTAATGGAATCATGTTGCTTGTTACAAATATCTCACTGACTTCTTTTAGACATTCACATGTAGCCATCCAAGGCTATTGCAGAACTCCAAGTAATGTCAGAGTCATGCTGGGAGTGCAATTAACTATTCTTTATTTTTGTTTATTGCCACTGAAAAGTTGTGCTCAAGATGTGTTCAGACAGAAGGGAAAAAACACCCTTTCAAAGTATTAATTACAGATTTTATTAAAAGCATACAAAAGACTTGAAGCATAACCAAACAAACAATCACTGTTCTCTCACCCGAGGAGAAGGGGGAAGAAAGAATTCCAGTGCCACGGAGCTTAGTTGCTTTTGACAAGAAGGGAAACACAGGCCTCCTAATTAACAGTGCAGTTACAGAAGGGTGAGCAGGTTGTTGCCAAATGTAACCCCAAGGAAAACTGCAACTCAAGGGAGTTATTTACCTTTTCAATAAAAACAGGCTGAAACAAATGACATGACACCCTGAATAACTGTAGTCTGAGAACAGGGAGTTACCAAGGAACGTGGTTCTCCCTCAGTCCTAAGGAGCTTGGGTACTGCAGCAGGTACTGGAAAGAGGGTGTGCTGTGTTGCATGGGCAGTGTTGGGCACTGAGCTTGGCTCTCATCCCTGTGAAATAAGAGAAATGCCAAACTGAACATGTCTAAACACTATGAATATCTAAAGGGAAATGATGGTCTAAAAACTCCTCAGGTATTGATCCGAGTCAACTTTCAGGCTACCAGGTGTTGAACTGGGCTGCACCATTTTGGATTTTTTAATGAATCTCAGGAGATTTGGGTCTTCATCTAACCGTACCTGGAGAAAAAATGAGGTTTCCCACTTGTATATTTTATTTATTTATTTATTATTGATTTATTGAGTTATTTATTGAGCCAGGACTTCATTAAAGAGCTAGTGAGCCTTTTTCACAACATTGTCAGCATCTTTCAGAGTGTCCAAAAAAAAGAAACAAAATCACTTCCACAAATCTCAATCCAAAAGTGATTGGGCATGCCTCAAAAAGGCAAAACTTTACTGTCTATGCCTTGGCTGATATTTAGGAGGATACCAGAAAATGCCCCGGATTTAGAGCTTGCCTGGCTTATCCTGGGCTACTCAGTGTTGAGTAACTCAATGTCAATGTTGAGTCCAGTCCTGTGTGCACTGTACGGTGAGAGACATTGAGCTGACATTGATAATGGTCAGCTAAATATGGGTTTGCTTTTTTCTTCCCCATCCATATTAGATTATCCAGAACATCTGCCATAGCCTCATACAGGCTCATAGGCTCATTCTTATATTCTTGATGTCTTGATATCAGATGGATCAGTGACAAAAGGTAGTTAAAATAAAGCACTGGCTACATATTTGAAGAATATTGTATACTGTTGGTTGGGGTTCCAATTAAAATCTTAGTGCTTATAAACAATTTCTTTCTTAGTTTCAGAAATATTATTGTGTTGAACCTTAGAGCCAGCTCCAGGTAATATGTGACCAGATTTTGGATTCTTTGGTACTCCTTCAGATAAAGAGGGCTCTAGTAATGAGGAGGTGGTTGTGTAAGATTACCAGGATCAATAAGGATTTTAAGGACTTGGAGTGACATATCATAGCATTCCTCTAAAACTGCCTTTTTGATTAGCTTTGATGTAGTCTTCTCAAACTCTGCTATGAAGAAATCCAGCCAATACTTTTTGTGTGATGGCAGCCAAAGTAACAAGTAACATAAAGGTGAATCTGGAATTGAAATGGTTTCCTGCTTTTGGTTGTCTGAGTACCTGTGTCCATGCTGAAGTCTCTTTGTGGACACAAAAGATCAGTTTCCAAACAGCTTCCCCACCATGAAAGACACCTCTGAGATTAGTGTGCACACCCACCAGGTGTGAGTCATTGTGCTGAGAGCTACTGGTCCCTCTCTTGTTTTTACAGGTGTAGCAACTACCTGGTTACACCAATGCAAATGCATAGAGGATGACACCCAGCAGATGTGACTGACCTAATTTTCTCATCCACACAAGTGGAAAGCAATCAGTGGAAACAACTAGATTTATAGTTGTGAAAAAAAAGCATTGAAGGCAAATGAAAGATCTGACCTAGCTGGAAAATCTGCCTGTAAATCCATCAGTAAACTCTTTGGGTTTTTCTCTTCCCTAGAAAATAACTAGAAGCAAGATTCCTAGGTATCAGGGGCAATGATAGAGCAATTAAAATACCAGAAATTTTAACACTATATAGTGCTTGCCATAAAGGCTGTCCCCATGAGGCCCAGCTGCTTATGGGTCTCTGTTCATAGGGCTGGGGGATCCACAGTCTCCAGGCAGGGCAGTTGCCTTATCATACACCTTTGGCTACTGACTCATAATAAGCTTCACCTCCACATGCCACAAGCATTGCTACAGCATGGAGAAGACTTAGAGATCAGAGGGAAATGGGGACAAACATCAGATCAGCATAAAACCATAGAAATGGCTAGCAGCAGACAGTTCCAGCTGAGCTGGGTGTTCAGTTGCTGTTATTTAGGCTTTCTGTGAAGCAAATACTGGGTAAGAGACAACTTCAACATCATATAATTCACACAGCTTTTAACTGAAGTGTGGTAGCAATGGCACCTGCTCCTGGCACACATCAATCTCATCTATAAGTACTTCCATCATTGCAGAACACAGTTACAGCTGTCCCCTAAAAGAATATTATTTTGTTGATGACATTGTGAAATATTACCTATAATCAGCACCCATTACGGCAAAGCTCATTAAATTTCTGACAAATCTAGTGTTGACAGCACTTTAATTTTGTTTTATTGCCTTCTTTTATCTACACAATTTCTATCTCTGGTTTACAGTTAATAATGAAAGACAGCAGAACTGCACTGTGCTTGAGAATCAGAAAAATAAGTAATCATCTTTTTAAAAGTCCCTGATTTAGGCTATAGGAACAGCGGGTACTAAACAACGCACTCATTGAAAAGGTGATTAAAGTTTAATAAAACTGTCAAGTGAAATAAACCAATCTCCTTGCAAAATATTCTGTTTGCCAGGTGCCTGGACTTCAGCTGTTAAAAAATTCTCTTTCCACAGTCTGTTTAAATGTGTAGCAGACTAATGTTGTGACTGCCAAGACACAATTCAGTTTTTTTGCATGATCTGTTGAGACTTGCTAATAAGGCTGCTAAAACAACATATTCAGAAGGCACTATAACAAGTATTATGTAGGATAAATGCACTTTTACTTAATTAATTGCTAAAAACATTCTTATCCCTCACTGTTCAAGTTAGACGTTGGAGCCTGGTCTTTCACCCCAGGCTTCATAGAAGATGTGATAATGTCATCTGCAAAAGTCCAAACTATGTTGCTATCTGTCTGACTTGATGGAGCTTTGCAGCATTTTTTCCATATGCATATGATTATACAAAATCCAAGGTAGTAAGTATTGCCGGCTGGGGGTCTATGTACAAATCACGAATGGGACGGGACTGCTGAGGAACGCGTCTCGAGCTGTTTATTTTCCAGCATCAGTCTCATTACGTGGTTATGACAATGGGAAGATGCCAGCAGCTCACATCCCCAGCAGAAGACAAAGAACTTAATGTTACAATTTACCTTAAAAGTTTTTTGACCAATCACACAAAGCAAAAGCATATTGACAGTAGTTCTATCCAACCACTATAAGCACACGTTCCTTTAGTTAAAACGATGCTTGCTTATTTCAAATACAATACCTGCTTGTAAGCCTTAAGATACAATGCACAGAGCTCCATTATTAAGCTTAGAACTTCCTAATATCTCACTAGATATACTTTTCTGTAGCTCAGGGAGTTATTCTAGCCAAGCATTAATACACAGACCATTGTTCTATTTGTCCTTACTTTCTACTTCTTATAGAATTTTTCTGCTGACAAATCTTATGGCTACTGCTTAGCTTTAATCGCAGTTCTGCTGTCTCTGAGGCCTGCCTTTTGAAGCCTTCCCAAAACCCTCTGATTTTAAGGATTCCCACAGTAAGAAATCAAAAACATACATATGGATATAAAATCTATAGTCCCTAAAATCTGTAGTCCCCACAACCATCTGAAACAACTTCATATCACAAGACTCTATTAAACTTTAGAAATTGGTTGTTATTAGTGGATTACTAATTATTAATTTATTTGCTATGCAGTACCTGAGGTAACATTTTATGATTTTTTTACAGGTTGTATTCTCTGTAGAGCTGTATGTAGGTGAGCTAATAGGGAATGATTAATCAGTGACATATTCCCGTGATTCTGCCCAACGTGTCAGTGTGTGCCCTGCACGTCAGACCTTTCCTCCACATTCTCCAGTGGCCTGTCTGAAGAAAACAGCTCAAACAACAAACTGAGTTTCTTGAAGGTCAGGATGTTCTTGAGGGATTCACAGTTACGAGAACATCACCATGTTCTTTAATGAGAACATCACCTTGCCTCTCACAAGGTTTTGCCATGCCAAGCACATCAGCTCCCTGACTCAGGGGCAGCCCTGATCAACAGGAGCGAGAGACCTCAAATAATGAGGCAACAATAACACCCTGGCACTGCCTTGAGCTGGAAAGGCAACCTGGCTCTCAAGAAGACAAACTTTTATGGGGGCACTCTAGAAATATGATGTGGCCTTGAGAGGGGAGAAATGTCCCACTGAACAAATCTGTCTACTCATCTCCCAGAAGAGCAGGCTTTTCTCTGATTTTAGAGGCCGCCAGAAATACTCACCCAGCCAAATGCTCACTACATTACAGGAAATTAAAAGAAGAACAGCTAAATCTATAATGGTTTCTGTGTCTTGGTGCTATCTGAGATATCCTCTCCTCTCCCCACATTCTTCCCAATGATTATTCCTTTTGCTTGCAACTCCCTTTAAATTGTATTGCAAGGTTCTTGGGAAGAAGGTGGATGTGTGTGTCTGTATTAGCTCAGCTTCACATGTGAATTTTGTGTTCCACACACAGGTACTGCTACTCTGGCTAAAGCATACACATATAAAAGAGCTCTCTTGACGGAACAGCATTAACTTCCCCTGCAAAAGTTCAAAGCAAAGATAGTAAAACATGCAAAATTAAAAGATTGTATGAATGTATTGAATTTTTAATTTCCCCATACTTTCTCTGTGCTTATGACAAGATGTGCGAATTTACACAAAGCTTTAATTAGATCTAGACGGTGAGAACTGGAAAGCTTTATGAAAACACACCCATTTGCAATTTTATCTGGAGACTCCTAAAGATAAGGAGATAAACTTAATATTTTTTCATCCTTTGTGCTTGGCTTTTCAATAATACTGCCAACATATATTGTACCATGTACAGCATTATCTGGGTACAAACTCACCACAAAGTAAGAATGTAAGAGAAATAAGATATGCTACATTTAAGAAAAAATAATTTTGTTTCTTTATGCTTTTTACAATGGTTTTGAAAAAAGTGTGCATAGCTTCTTAGCAAGGAACATGCATGACTTTTTCAGCATACAGAAATCAGGCTTTGTTGTAAGATCCTTATTAACTGATAATGCCTGGCATTCCACTGAATGCATTGCCAAAGCATCACAGCCCTATTTTGTTGAGAAGAGCTACCAGGTTGCTCTTTTGAGGTTAATTCCTCCACTCTCACACTGATAAACACCCAAGGTCTGAATCTGCTGCCTGGTGGCTTAGATCAAGATTATGGAGTTATCCTTTGTTCTTTTCTGGCTTAACCAAAAAAATCCACCAAAAAACCAAGAAGGGATACTAAGATAAAACAAGTATTTCCAGGGGGTTGCATTTATTTTATTCTGTAACAAAGGAATTTTTTTTCTGAGGACTTGTTTTAGACGATCGAAAAGTGTGGGGAACAACAGCTTAGGTTCATAAATTGTTAGTGCTGGTGGTGACAATGCTGAAGTGATAAGCAGGAGAAGGAGCTTCAGTTTAATGACCAAGGGCTCTATGCTCATTTTGATTTCTATATGTTAAACACCTCTTCCTGAAAAAGCTATATTTAGCAAAAGTTGAGATTTTTATGCTCAGAGTGCTGTCTAGACCAGGAATGGTCACCCTTTAATTCTTGATCTGCACTATCTCAATGGCCTAGAACAGCCCTCAGGCCCCCATGGGGCTGAGAGTGCTACTGAGATTATTTGAATTCTCCATGGGGGGAAAAAGCAAACCACCATGTCCTGCTAAGACTGCCATTGCTAACTTCCCCAGTGTAATCTTACCCTGCAAAATGAAGTGCTAGAATGCTGGGAGAGCTGTTGCCTACAAATTGGTCCCAAAGCTTACAGGAGATTCTGATATGCAGCTTGCAGGGTCAGGATCTTTTGGCTACCCATGTTCTTGAACAATTCATTACTGCTTTTCTTCCCCCTAGGAGACAGATGTTTTGGATAGACATGTATAGGAATTGTTGCAGACTATTTTTCTCCTGCAAATCTTTCGCTGCTGGATTGCCAGAAGGATGAAGCAAACCGCCCTGGCCTCATGTTGGTTCAATACACCTCCTTAATCCACAACCTCACACATATGGCATTCTCTCAGACCACCTTTTGCTGATTTGAAGGAAGACGAAGGATACCATCTTTACCTCTTGTGCTTTTATCACTGTTGGAAAAAAGAGGTTTATTCTTGTTATCTCCCTCTGGTGAGCAAAAAAAAGATAAACCACAGGACTTACAAACTCAAAGAAAAGCTGAGAAATGTAACTAAAAAGAAAACCAAAGAGCCGGCTGCTGCAAGACACTGCAGGAAGGTGAAGCTGGTGGGGTGCCTCATGCACAGCACCCCCTCTGGGCCTAATGGATGAAGCTAATGTGAGAAGAAAGTAGCAAAAAGATGATAAGGATGTTTGTCTCCAGTGGTCTTTGTTCTCTGTTTTAGCAGTTACCAGGCACCTTCTCTGCTGCTCAAATCTGTAACTAGATTTTTAAAAAATATCTATGGCTTTTTTGTTATTACTAAAAAAGAATAGATTTGCTCAGTCTATTTCAAAGCAATTGTTACTGCACCTGAAGCTCTGTGTAGATTTTAGCCCTACTGCTGTAAGAATTAAAATACCTGGTCTTCTAACCTGCAGTGTGTTTTACTAATAGCCTGCAACACCTTTGTAATCCAAGACCAGAGTACAGCAGTGACAGCCACACATTCCTTCAGTTCCACAGCAAGTTGTAGCACTGCTGATGTTAGCTGCTGAGAATGCTTCCAGCTGATGTGCAATCCTGCTAATTAGGACTAGTGTACACATCAACTAGGCTATGACTTGTAGACACTCATACCAAAACCAAATACACGGGAGGCCTCTCTCTTCCACTGGTAACAGCTTCTCTAAGAAGTCTTTCATAAATGGCTCTTTAAAAGCCGCCTTCTCTATGTGCCTATTGACATTGGTGTATTGATCAACATAGAATATTTATATGCAGCTTCCAGCTGATACTAGTCTCAGAAGAAAAGAGTCAATGAGTGATGCATATTGTTTCTTTAGTTGCTGTCTCCAAGTCATTAACTGAGTGTTTTTCCAGCTTTAGCTAGAAAACAGTGAAGTGATAGGATTTGTTTCATTTATGAGAACACGGGACACTATTTCTTAGTATAAATTTAATTTATTAACACTTGAGTTGTTTGTAAAGGTGGTGTACACCAGGAGTACTAAGGTATTACTAATTATTTTCTGGCTTAGAATTTGCTTGAAGGATATACAAACAAATTCAAGGTGATGGCTAAGTGTAATTTAAGCTGTAATGCAGTCTCCTAATGAGATTTTATGTCTACTCTGTGCAATGATGACTGCTGAAACAGATAATACTGACACGTCTAGAAAACTAAAGCAATAGAAAAGATGGTATCACCACATTATTCATTATTTTTATGCCTTTTTCCAAAGGAACCAAACTAGGGAAAAAAAAATGGAGATAAGCAGGGTTTCAAAATCATTTTGGCAATGATAATAACATACTTATTTAGGACACTTCATTCAAAAAAGTTTTGCACCCAGAGATTTTAATTAACTGCATATACCAGACAAAGGAATCAAGTAACTCAGCCATTTCTGAGGAAGAGCTCAAGTGATCCTGCAGATAAAGGATGAGCTGTGAAAATCAGCTTCTCCAGCTGATACAGAGGACTAGCTGCTTACATCAAAGCTGCAGGGTCAGTGTAGGCAGCTCCCCGCCCAGGCCAGTGGGATGTGCCATGGGGAGAGGCTGGGAAACACAAGAACGTTTTAGCTCTTTAGGTCTTGGCAGGGGTGAAGCAAGATGCAGTTTGTCAGTTTTCAAGGAACTGCTGTTGCAGGAGCTACCACTGCACACGCCTGCCCCAGATCCCACACACAGCCTCGTGTGTCCCTACACACCAAGCTGAGCTGGATCTGGCCCTGTCCCTCTCCTTGTCCCTCTTCCTGTCACTGGCTGCCTGTCTGGTGCTCCCCCATTACCCCTCGGTGCCACTCAGCACTCTCACAGCTGCCACCACTGTCTGACACCCCAGCTACTCCCAGCACAGCTGGCACCCCACATCACCTGGGCCTCATTCCTGCAGATTTGCAACTGTTACAGCAGACACACCTTCCTGCAGTTTTCCAAATTATTGATCCTGACTGTCACTTGTGGAAGAAATGCAGGTGCTTTGACAAAGAGAGAGCAGTGCTGGAGTGCCTGCCTGAACCTCCCCACCACTCCTGGACTTTCTCAGGAGCCAGTCTGACAATACAGCTTGGTGGCCCTGCATACCTTCTTCTTTCTGTCTGGAGATTGAAAACACTTCAGTTTTCAAGTGCTTCACAGAAAACCTGTGTCGGAACCCAAAATGCTTTTCTGACATTTTTGGATGTTCCAAATCTAAGTATGAAGTATTTGAGACCCTGGCAAGCAGCTGGAAACAGCCGAAATTCTG
>VXBC01009160.1:1165553-1199820 GCA_013399945.1 Ploceus nigricollis | reverse complement strand
CTGCGTCTTCTTCTGCAAGTGCGAGACGGAGTAGGGATTTCCCACCTCTCGGAGCCACCCCAGACTCGGAGGTATACTCCGACACCTGGCTCCGACAACCTGTGTATTGTACCTTTCTCACAGGTAGAGACTTCCTGGGCTCTGTAGAAAGTGAATCACAGGACATGAACAAGGCCTCGGACATATGTCCTTTTCTGCTTCCAGCTTCAGAGCTCCCAGCCCTCACCAACTGCAGCCACCATTGCTGCTCCTCAGAAGGGGGCTACTGCACAAAGTGGATAATTTGCTCTGGCTAGCACTGCCAGCAGTAAGCCCTGCACTGTGCTTTGTACTCCAAGAACACACATGGCAACAGCCTTTACAGCAATAAGTGTCTGTAAGAGTGGGAAAGTAGTGGCATTATCTGCTGATTCTGAGGACTGTATTCAATTGTTTTACTAACAAATATTTTATTCATAAAGTTCTATGTCCTTTATATTTTCATAGTAGAATGTTTGTTTCAAGAACGTGTCCACTAAGTAAATTGATCAATTATGGGTTCAGGCTTAAACAGTGTATTATTGTAAGATGAATAGCTAGGTTTTTCTGCAGTTAAGGACAGAATTTGTTCAAGGAATTTCTGAATCAACTTTGATTTGACGTATTTTCAGCACAATTGCCAAGTTTGATTTTACTATACTACGTGGCTGCCTGAGGTGCTTTAGATTGACCCAGGCTGATAATGAACATTTGTTGGTCCATTGCTCTTAATTATATAAACCTTCCCATTACCTCATCAAGTTTTTCTGCTTTACAGTCAGAAAGAGTATGTAAGCACTAGGCTGGAGTGGGCTTTTCTTCCCTCCAGAGACCTTACATTAGCACAGGTAGTGCAATGTCCTGATTATCACTGAACTGTTAGTAAAACTTCAGTTTTCCATACCTATATGGTATTACTTCAGTCATACACTGTCTTTTGTTTCTTCCTTTCATAAGATATCAGCCTGCTAGCAGGTTCATGTTAACTTCTCTTGGTCCATCAGTCTCTTCAAAAATTTGGTTCAAGACTTTATGGTAGTGTCAGTCTTGTTATATCTCTATTTGAGTGCATTTAATGTAGACTAACAACTGGGATCATGCACTGATCTTAACATCAGGTGCTACTAAACAGGGTAGTGTAGTCAGTGCTGGCTAACAAGTGAATAGAATTCAGTAAGGTTACAAGAGTCAAGTATGTTTTTTAGGAGGGAGCAGTCCATACATGTATTTAGGGAAATGAGGTATCTGCCATACTTGTTGCTTTACATGAAGTTTCTTTTTGTTATTACCAATTTTTAATCTCTGAGATCTTTTTGTCTATAATCTTTTCCAGAAGGGAAAATTAACTGCAGGGCAATAGTTGATTTGTAGAAAATGCTGCTTTTACTGTAAGTGCAAAAGCTGAGACAGAAAGATCTAATACAAGAAACTGTGAGTGCTATATTTCAGAGGGGCTGTAAGTCCTCCTTAAGTATTTCAAACTAGACAAAGAACTAGAAGTTGTCTCACCTCTAATGTGTATAGTCCTGTTAAAACAGAATTCAGTTCAATAAGGATTAACTCAAATTTAGGTTGCAATTGGCTCCTTAATTTAATTCCAAAAGTATTTTTAATGTACTGACTTTTTCATGCCTACCAGACAAAAGAAGTATACAGGAACTTTTTTTTTTTTTAATAAAGGCTTCAAAAAAACCCAAGGAAACTGTATAAACAACGTAACTACCCATGCTTAAAGTCAGAAGAACAATGTTCTGCTCTTGAACATCTATTTTTTTACTCAGGCAGCTCTTGAAAATACTTACAAATATATGCAGTTGACAAGAACTGTGGAACAAGTTCCACTTGAGTAAATATGTATTGAATTTAAAGCACTTTACAAGTAAAAACAAGTCATAGAGAATGAGTATCTTCAAACCACATTTTCTTTAACTTAGAACAAAGTAAGCATTTGATCAGCCCAAGAGGAACATGGCATATTGTGAGGAAAGCTAATTTACCTTTCATTGTAAGGGGCTGTACAGGTACTGTGCAGAAGTGTTCTTTTCCTGGATGATGCAAGCCACCATGCCCAAATGCAGGTGCCTCCCTGTGCACAGAGGTATGCCTTTCTCACAGCCCCCTAGTTTTGCAGAGAGATCCATGTCCTATTGCTTCTTGTTAGCTTATGCAAACAAAAGAAATTGACTAACTGCTGCACACCACAGGAACAGTCTAGAGGGTATATTTTAGATCCTTAGGATGCTGGTGGTGCTGCATTTTCTCTGGCAGCAGGGCTATTTCAACAAGTTTCTCAGCTCTGTGCTGCAGTTCATCATCCCATAAGGTCTGCAGATGATGGAAACCCACCTTAAATGGCATAAAAGGCATTAAGCCAACTGTCAAATCAAAGGAAAATAAACAGTTCTTCATGCGTTGTTTTTGTTTGGTTGGTTTTTAAACCAGGATGATTTGACTGTTAAGGTCATTATGCGCTTGGCCTTTCTGCATTTCACTAGTATGAAAACAGCATGAATTCCTGAGTATTCAAAGGGTGAAGTGACTATCAGTTCATTTGGTCTGCAAGAGGGAAAGTGAAAGGATGTTTTGGTCCTATAAGTATACAGACTTCAAGCCAGGTTAATTCCTTAATAACATTTATTGAGATGATGCACATTAAAAAACCCTAGCTTTAATTAAGCGGCATATTATGTTTTCTTAAATATTTTATTAAATAAATAATATTTGAGGTAATAAAATAATCATTCTGGAATATAATAATGTCTCAGGCACTGAGGGAATAGAGTATGAAACTCATTAAAATGTAATCATTGAGATATTACCTTGTTACTTGCATTTCAATATCATGCACATACTTTACCTTGTAGGTTAAAGAGTTCTCAGTGATAGTTATTGGGACTTGTTTGTTTTAAATTAGTCCCAGAAGGGTTTTCCTTGTATTCCCTTTATAAAAAAGGTGGATATTAAATATTTCAATTACGATAATTCTGACGTTGAATACAAATTCAAGAAAGTTAAAAAATACCAATTTCATTTCAGGAAAGTTTCATGTCCACTAAATTTAGTACATTTTTCTCCTTCATTCAAGAAGATTGAATGAAGAAAACAGTAATTTTACTGTAGCTTATTTATACAGTGGAACAAATTGCCAACACTTGTACTAGGCAGTTTACTTAAGGAGGTACATGAAGACAATAACGAAGCTTTTGTTTGAAGTTCAATTATTTTATATATGCTTCAGGTACTTAAATATTGTAATGTCCAAGCTGGAATAACCATGAGGCGTGTGTGGATAAAGGATGCAGCCTCCTAACCTAGGAAAGAGGAGTTAGCATAAACAGAAAGGATAACAGGTCACAAATTCTCTAGACCCTTGGACAAAATCCTACAGATGTAGGTCCATTTACAGCAGGTCAGTCCATCATATTTTAGAAGTACTTAGCTGTCTGTGCCATTATGGTCTCATTTTTCTCTACGTTTCGGCAAAGTTAATAAATTCAATCATACTGCAAACGAATGCATTACCTAGCATGTTTACCTGTCTATTCAAGGTTCCCCACTGAGTTTCCTGTCTAAGTATTAATAACAGAACTGTGAACTTTCAGGTGGCTTTTTCATTCAACTTTTACAGCTTCTGATGATTAGATTGAATGAACTATTGACCATTGTTACATATTATACAGGTTTTTATTATGAGATTTACTGACCTTTACTTGATATTACCCATCTTAAGAAACTTTGGAGCTTTATGTCAGTTTCTGATGGCAGTTTTTGTCTATTAAACTAGTAAATATTAAAAATTTCTCATAAAATAAAAAGCATAGGCATTGGATTTACAGAAATGAAGAAAATTCAGGATGTTTTTAGTCTATGGGTTAGCAAGTAATGCAGTCAAAACAAGGCTGCAAAACCAGAATTACTGAATTAAAACCTAATGGTGTGTTTTAGCTAAAAAAAATCATGCTTACATTTTACATTATGACTTCAAGTAGATATGGCCACAGTACAACCTTCAGTGTTAGGCAGAAATATTGAAAATAGGTGTAAGCATCTCTCTGCTCTCCTATAGTCTGCAGTACAGACGCCGAACAAAGCCTTATTTTTCACTTCAGTATTACTTCATTTCAGACTCACACCTCTGTACATTACATAGCTATCCTGCTTTCTTTTCTGCAGTTTAGTCCACAAACAAGAGATAAAAAAGTACAGAGAGCAGCAGAGAAGGTTCTTCCAATCTTTCAATAGCTTCCCCAAGGACAGTTAGCTGAAATACATAAATAATTGAACTGTGGTAGCAGAGACAAACTCAATCCTGTTTTGATTGCTGAGGCCACAGCTTACCAGAAAAGACAATGCCGGGATCTCACTGTGCCTCCAGATAAGGTCAGCACAATCTTAAAGGTTCCTTCTTACAACTTGGGATTGTTGTGGCCCAAGCGCAGCACCCAGCACTTTCCCTTGTTGAACCTCACACATTTGACCTCAGTTCTTTGGATCCAGACTGTCCAGATCCCTCTGCAGAGCCTTCCTGCCCTCTAGCAGGTCCACAGCCCCACCTGATTTGGTGTCATCTGCAAACTGACTGAGGGGGCACTGGATCCCCTTGTCCAGATCATTGATAAAATACTGAGCCCTGGGGAACACCGTTAGGGACTGGCTGCCAGCTGGATGTAGCTCCACTCATCACCACTTTCTGGGCCCAAGCAGCTGGCCAGTTTTTTACCCAGTGTCCAAACCATGAGCAGCCAGTTTCTCCAGGAGAATGCTGTGGGCAATGGTGTCAAAGCCTTTACTTTGATTTACAAAGTACTGTCTGTGCTGCACAGAACCATTACCCATGCCTATTTGTCTCCTTCTTGCCACCCATAACACCCATCTTCCTGATCTCACTCCTCTGTGTTTTTTGTCCACTCAGCCCTTCGCAACTCACTTTGTTCTTCAGCTGAGTGCAATCAAAATCTATTTCTCATAGAGCATTGGGCACCCACAGCTGCATATAATTGCAAAGCAGGCTTTTAGCATATGAGCCCCAGGGCTCAGGTCATCCTGCAGAAAGGACAAGGTGGAGACAGCCAAAACTTTGCTCACAGTAGCATGTTCTGTGTGTGTCTCAGATTGTGTGAGCCAGGGGGGCCCAAGCTCCCTGTCCTGGGCCTTCCAAGGCTCACCTTCATGTGGGCTGACACGTTAGGGACAGGATGATTGTGTGTGTAGTAGCCTGGACTAGACAAATTAACATCTTCAATGAGTAGGGAGAAAAAAGGGCTAATGTTCTGAAAGGTGTCCTTGTCCCTTTACAGGGCAAGGAAAGAGGTGGTGGGGTTATACTTGAGGAGATTGGTAGGGCTTGGGATAGATGATAGGAGGAGCTTGTTGGACATTCATAGAGAGTTTGTTGAACAAGTATTTTGTTCTGTAACAGAAGGGAAGTCATTTTGTGTATCATCCAAACAAGCTTGTAGGTTGTTTAATGATACAAAAGTCTCACATAAATGGAATCTTGTATAAGATACAACAAAGCCTGATTTCAGGCTAAACATTAGCCTGCTTTAAAATATGTATGCACATAATCAGATTTTTATCCTTTTAGATAAATGGGTAAGTACTACATTTCATACTCATTATCTGTAGGGCCAAAGTATAAACCTCCAAGTTAGACACCTAAATGAAATGGTCAGATTTTCAAACGTGTTAGTCATTCAGACATTCTCAGGCAGCACATTTCAGAATAGGACCATGCCATTTAACTGCAACAGAACAGCCAAATCATATAAATAACTATAGTTTTTCTCAAAGCAATGTGAATGCTGCCATCTAGCTATACAGTATCAGCATATCTCTCTCTAGTCCAGTTCTGCTAGACACAAACCATTTCAGTTTCAGTTTGGAATAGAGCAGAATGGAGATACAAAAATTCCAATTGCACTTCTGTCAATTAAAAAAGTTGACTGCAGCATTCATTATTAAAAAGAAATTATAGTATTATAAAATACTATTTTGACAGTAAACTGAAAGGATAAGAAGAACAAGGTTAAAATTATTGCATCTGATGGTGAACAGCCCTTGTGAATGACATATTTTACAAATGCAGGATTTTATTTTTCAAAGATTTACACATGCCTTCAGATAAATGGACTTAAAAACACACATATGTAAACTAAAGTCCAGATCTATTTTCCAGTTCAAGATTTATTTACCAAAGATCAGCATTTCTACAAAACACTTTGTTTAAGAAATATCCATTTTATTATGTTGGATCCATAAACTGTTTGGAAGCATTTATGTAGTGTCAGCTGAACCCTTAGTATTCTCATAGTACTGTTTGAGTTCTGCCGTGGCCATATGGAGGCACTTTGGGATGAATATCATTGCATACTCAAGATGTTGATCCACCAAGCATCCCACTGAACACTTCTTTGGGTAATCAAAGGAATAAGAGACAGCAGCACACGTACACAGGACTCGTCCTGATACTGAGAAGGCCATGGGTGGTCTCAGCACCTAGACTTGGGAACTAGAAGAATTTTCACATTTCATCCAGAGCATTATGTACAGGGTTGGGTAGAGCCAGACTGCTGTTTGAGTTTACTCCGTGGATAGCTACAACCACTCTGGTTGAACTCCTGCCCATCAATTTGAGGAGCTTGTATTTCAAAACAAATAGAGATATATCACTCCTTCAATTTTTTTTCCTAGGTGGGGAAAAAGGATGTAATTACAGGACAGATATGCCACCTAGTTAAACACACAGTCTCTAAGTACAAAGCTGTTGGGAAAGCTACCCATTTCCCACCTGAGGGAAAAAAATCTACTTCATCTAGCACACACATAGTGAGACTCCAAATAGATTGTGAAATTTATCCAAAGACAGACATACCTTAAACATAAGAGGAGAGGAAATCTACATAAGCAGATGTTTTTAATCTAGTATTTAATATAATCATGCCAAATAGGACAAAAAATATGACAAATATCCCTGCATAGGATCAGGGATCATAGAATTCTCTAGTCTAAAAACTGGCCAATACCAGGTTCATCAAAGGAAGATGCAAGAAAACATGCTGTTATTTACAAAATAACAGCCCTCAGGCCCATTCTAATTTAAGCAACAGGAGATAGGTCTGAATTTCAAATTGTGAAGAGCTGAGACTACATGAAGATGACTCAGAACTTCCATGGGTAGGGTCGCAGATTGCCTCATCTAAATCATTAGGAAGATAGGTGTTCCCCTAGATCATCTGTAGCAAAATCTTGATGAAATTTATTCTTCCATACAGTATTTCACAAGGCCCTAATTCTGCCGATATAATTTTGGAATAGCACACTGTAAAGTTTGGGTTTATGTGCTTTTGTGCACACACACGCTCACACACACATACAGCTAATTAGAATTACAGCTTCTTATTAAAAGACAAAGAGAGTACATGCAATCAAATTACTAACTCAGGTTATCACAAAGGCAAAGCCTTTTTGGAAAAAACAACACTTGATTTTACTGGTGCTATACATTAGTTTTCAGTTTGACATATTAGTGCTTAATGGTGGTGTGAGCCACAGAAACCAGAAGACAGAAGAGAAGTTACCTTTCATGTTCCCAGAGAAAATAATTTATGTTGAAGTGCTATCAATATGCAGACCTCTGTTTCTCCTAAACATCAAGAGTATTAAAAAATATATTTAATTATGGATTAAGTATGAGATGCACTGCTTTCTAACTCTGCACTTTCACTTGGATTTTTAATCTCCTGTGCAGCCTTCCACCCCTTCAAAAAACTTGTAAAACAACAACCAAGAAACCCAGGATAAATGTCATAATTCAGTATTGTTTATTAGCTGTATACAGTTTCACTCCTGCACTCATGAAGTGCAAAGTGCCCCTCAATAGTCTCTCTTTTTTGACAGCAGCATACTTTTCCAACTTTGGTGCTGAAAGAAATATATTTCAACATCTCTGCTGCTTCCTGCAGTCTGACAGTATGTCACGTCATTCTGGAAAACATGTAGCTGCTATCTAATAAAGTATCCACTATTCCAAGTGCCACAAAGGGGGCATGATGGAACAGTCACTCCATCAGCATTTGAACGTCCTCTGAACTGAACAATGAGCATCTCAATATTGTATCAACATGCGTGAATAACTTGAGTTTTGCGGTGCCCAGCTTTGCTGTGGTCTGTCACAGCACCTATAAACCATCCAAGAGAAGAGCTTTGTTACCACTAGTCTTTACAGAGCCAGATATTTCCCTGGTATTTCCTCTTCTGACCATTTTTGTCAACTCATTTTATGTATTGCTGAATAAACAAATTTAACTCCCAGTCAACTTAAGCTGGTCCATCATCTGTCTCTCTCATTCTCCCATTGCTGTTGATGTTTCTAGTATCTCTGACAGTCAGAGATGTTAAATCTGGGGTCCCATAAAATGGTCTTGGTTTTCTGTGCTTGTGCAACACAAGAATACAGCAGATTGGGGAGACAGCATTTAGTGATTACACACATGCAAATAATTGCTTCCAGCAAAAGGCAGGGAAAAAAACCTTGCACAAGATGACAGCAGCCTGGCACATAGCCAAATGCAGTGCACAGATGCTGTCTGAACCTGGATCTGTTTCTTTGAACTAGAGCCTCCTTCTTCCCAGGGCTGTGCTGGTAACAGCCAGGTTATTCCACCACCCTTTGGGACTGTCCATCCCAGATGGGATCATTTCAGGAAGTAGGTGCCTTTCCAGATGTTTCATACTCATCTGCTCTAAGTGCATTATCCCTGCTTATAGCTCAAGGCTGTCAACACTGCACAGAGATGCTTAAGATGTGTTCTTGCACCTTAACAAAGTGCCAGTTCAGTCTGTGGTCAGTGGCTAGCATAATTTCAAAAAGGTGCAATATTACCTTTGTCAGATACCTGTTACTGCTGTTTCCTCGCTTGGCCTCAGGATAATTTTTCTGCAAATGATTATGGAGTTTGAAGTCAGAAAAAAGGTAATAATCACAGTGAGATCATCTATTTATCTATCACAGAAGTTTTTACTATTGTTAGGAGCTGTGGAATAATTATATATTCAGTTGTACCCACATAACAGTGATTTATTGTGCTTCCATCAGTGATTCAGGGGCTGCTGACTTAAAGCACTCTGTCTGTGCAGCCTGATTCCCATTGGATGTGTAACCAGGCTACAGTTGTACTGGCATTCGACGTGAGTCAATGAAATTTATTTGCAAACAACTAAGTGGTTTGGGAGAATTCTCATATCATTTTTACTCACAGCCTTGTTCCCCCAGGTTTGTTAGCATTTACAGATCAGTTTGAGATCCCTCAATGATTTTACTGTTTGTAATGTTCAAATAGCTTAGAAATAGATATATATGCCTATATACCTTAATACAGATATAGTCACAGATATTGCCTAGCTTGCACAGAACTTTATTTTATTAAAGTATAAAAAAGAGATATTTGGGAGAAATTATTTTTATGAAAGTGCATAAAAATTAAGCAAGCCCACAGTGGATGTTAAGATTAAAATCACTAAAGATATAGCTTACAATAAGCAGAATTAGCATTTACAAATGAGGTTGAAGACTTGCGAAAAAACACACAGTTTAAAATTTGCAGATTCAGGTGAGGTAAAAGCAGTTTATTTCTATAGCTGCTGTAGGGAACACGTCATGATAGTGATTCACCCCTTAGTCTAATTCTGACTTAAAGCAAAAGTATTGGGGCTTATATAAATGCACAGCAGATACAAGCTGCCCTGTGAGGTGGGGGCTGATATAGCAGAGCAGTGTCTGGTGCAAGGAAGGGTTGTCAGGGCACATGCGCCCAAGTGTTCCTGTAACAGCTCAGAGCACAGCATTGGTACTCACCCGTCCAGCTCATCCCTCCCTCGCTGCTGACACTGCTGTGCTCCTCATCAACTTCTGGACCTTGCAAGGTCTGCTCCCACAAAACAATGTTGGCAAAAGTACCCCTGCATGGTTAAAAACCTTTAAAAGTCCTTCTATTGTCTTGCAGCCCTGCTTCAAAAGAGAGTGTCACTTTTTGTTATAAAGTTTTTTTTTAATTTCCTTGTAAGCTTTGCGTATAACTGCATACATAATCCAGTGACATCTGGTTACCTGAGTACAACCTGCCATCTGCTTAAACAAACGTTTAGGGCCCTCTCCACCAGTCCAAACCCTCACCTGTCCATACACTGCTTCACATGCAAATATTGTCCTCACTGCGGTTTGGAAAGAGGAACCCTCTCTGATTTGTGGACAGCTTGTCTCTAATCATCACTGCTGTTCAGAAAGAGGAACCCTCTCTGATTTGTGGACAGCTTGTCTCTAATCATCACTGCTGTTCAGAAAGAGGAACTCTCCCTGATGTGTGGACAACTTTTTCTCTTTCAGGTTGCTCTCTGTTTCTGGTCAGTAGGAAAAGGACTGAAGAGTGGGCATATGCGAAGTTTGGAACACAGAATTCCTAGAAAAATGTTATTCTAGCAACCACAATGTGTGACAAATTTCCAGAGATACTTTGGAGCTAAATGAAGCCTAGAGGTAAACCCACCTGCCAAAGGGCTGGACAGGGCTGCCACTATGTAAAGTCAGTATTTACTATGAATTTCTTATGGTATGGGGTCCTGAGTGTCTTAAATGTTGATTCATGGTCGGTATACACATATAGTACCTGAGAAAGCAAGTTAGTGAGCCTTAACAGGGCTGGAACCCAGCAAGTTCTGGAAGAGCTAGCACAGGTAAAGAGTCATGCACCATGGAATGCACCTTTGCTAGATTTAACCAGGCTAGAAGTTTTCCACTTGGAAGTGAAGGTGCAGAAGAATTTCAGCACTGATTATCAAAGCTGCAAATCAGTAATATACTGCCAGATTATATCCAGTAATTTGAGCAGCTGTTCCACTGAGAAGCTGGAAGTTTGACTGACAACATGAACGTTCATGTTCTAAGGCAGGTGCTGGATGTTTAGTGAGATAATTTTTCTTTTGTTTTTCCACAGCACCAGTGCACAAATGCAGATCTCCCTTCCCATAGCCCAGCACTTAGGGCAGCAACCAGGTCCAGCTTGCCCAGGCTGACAAATAAGTCTCACCTGGAGACAGCCACCTTTGGAAGTACAACCTTGCTCAGTGCAGCTTGCCTCTTTGGCACAATTACAGTCACAGTCAAAATGAAATGAGAAAACATGGCATGAGAGACTTTAGAATGATAGCTTTTAGGCCTTATTTTTCCATTTTTTGGGTATTCATACCAACTCCATAACTAGAATTTGGGGCCTGATTTTTTTGTACATACATGTACACACATATACAGCTAATTAGTGTTACAGATTCTTATTAAAAGATTAAAAGATATCTGGATTTAAATTACTAACTCAATTCCTTACAAATGGCAAAGCCACTCCGCTACTGAAAAACAACAGGAAAAAAAAACCCCTGGTATCACTGGGCCTATGCATGATTTTTCAGTTTGACGTGTTGCTCCTAGATGGTGGTGAGAGCCACAGAAACCAGAAGACAGAAGAGAAATGATCTTCCGTGCTTCCAGTGAAATTACTTTATAGTGAAGTGAAATGAACATGCAGGCCTCTGTTCCTCCCAAACATCAGGAGCGTTAAAAAGAAAAGAAGAAAAAAAAATTAAAAAGACGTTTAATTAGGGATACGATATGAGACGCGCTGCTTTCTAACTCCGAATTTCCAATTTTACATTTTTAATCTTCTGTGTAGCCTTCCAACCCTCCCCCCCAAAAACATCCCCAAAACAAATAACAACAAAAACCCAACTCACAAAAACAAACAAACAAACTAGCAACCCTCCAAAACAAAAACAGACAAACAAACAGAAACAAAAAAAAATAACACCAANGGAGAGGCGGGAAGGACCGTGATGTGGGCAGGTTGAGGTGACCCTGATGGTAAATAATGTATTGAATGTGTTGAGAGGTTATTTGTCGGAATACTTCGGAAAGCTGCTCCTTTTATTTTATCTTGTTTTGTTTTTAAAGGATTCGTGTCAGACAGTTTTGAGTTTCTTGAATCTGGTAAAACGTTTGTAGTGATCAGAAACCGGCAGGCACACATAGCTAATGAAATAGTATTAAATAGCAGTCTTACATAACACTGAATTTTCCATGACGATCTTGCAGTGTTTTGGAATGGCAGTGCAATGTCTTTGTACTTCGGTGCTGCGAAAAACGTCGGTGCTGGGCAGCACAGCTGCGAGACGAAGGGCATTATCTGCCCTCCTGGTTTTCTGCTTTCTCTTTTAGAGAAGTGACAACTAGGCACCCGGGGCCTGAAAGCACTGTGATGACAGCATGTGATGGAGGTGCAGACCAAGGAGTCAAGAAGGAAGCTCTTTTATTTGGACAGAAATACTCTTAAAGCAGCAGTAAATGAGGAAAACTAGGACGTGCTGGCTGAACGAATGTAGGTGCTAGGATACCAGCCTGAGAAGAAGGTGTAGGTTGAAACGTCAGAGGATGGCAGTTTACTGAAGTATTTGGTAATTTTGAGAGGGCGAATTACTTTAATAGCACTAACTCTTTCTGTTGTCTAGTCTGTGATGTTATCTAGCCTGGTAATTTTTTTTTTCTTTGCTTAAAAACTAGGAGTAGGCCACCACTTAATGAAAAATTTAAAGGCTTCTTTAAACAATTTAAATACGCTAAAAGCATAAAAAGGTAAATTTCTTAGCTAGTATCTAGCTTGTATTAGCTTATATTCTAAATACCATTTAATTCTTTCAATTCTTGAAAGTTACTAATACTTACTTGCTCTTTTCATACAGAAATAAGGCTTAAACAATTGTGTTTGCATGGTACTTTTTAATTGGTGGCTGAGAGAAAAACAGTTGACAAATAAGAAGAACTCTTCGATTAAGGGTGTTTTAGTTCGAGGGTTTTTTTTAAATTTGATTTGCATTTTCCTCCCCTACTCTCCTTCAAAAATAGTGAGTTGGCAAGTGTATCCTACCTCTGTCAGTCAGGCTGTTTAATCCTCTTAATAAGCCTTAGACTTCATGTTTACAGTCTAGCAATGAGATCCACCATTGACCTGTATTTTGTTAATATACATTACTTTTTAATGAAGTGGGCTTTGCTGCTTCAGAAGAAGGATGGTTGAGATGTTAGCTTACAATATCAAAGTAAACTCAAGTTTCATTGTTGCACTGTAGCCTCCTTTGGTCAAGTCACTTAAAACCAGAGAGTATATCTTTACTGATAGAAGAAAAAGGGCTCAAGTGTGCGACTGATCTGTGATTATCTGCAGTGCCCTTTAGCTCTTGCCTCAGTTTTGGACTGGCTTTCTCTGAGACAAGTTCCTCTAAATCTTAATTAACACTAAATGGTACAGATCTGGGCTGATCTGAACAGGCCATAGGACCAACGATTGGCTTGCAGTGCTCTCAGTATTCAGTAATACACATTTTCCCATTCATTACAGCTTTAAAACAGAGGAAATAAGATTCAGTATTGTACAGGAGTGGATCACAATAAATATTAAAACATGCAGGACACTTAAATGCTGTATTAAGATTGTACACTGAAAATAATAGTGAATGAGGATAATCCTTGGGTATGATCACATTGCTATTTAAATGTTCTCTTTCAGAGAATATTTATTCTTGTGTTGTGAGGGAGCAATTAGATAAGCTTATTTAATACCTTCCATTCTTTTGTATTAGTTGTAATCAATTGCTAAGAAAGAATGAAATTCAGTTCTTTAAGCTGACTTTTAGTTCTCACATGTTTAGCTTGAAATCCACTGTGATGTCCTTCCTCCATTTCCAAGTGCTCTGCCAACCAAATGCATTATTTGGAGGTGACTATGCTGCACATATACTGCAAACTTGGGATGTTTCAGACAATCAGAGTTCCTGAGCCAGCTTTTGTAGCTCTGCCGTGCGCCAGTGCTGTGTGGACACTGATGGTGCTGACATCTCCATTTCCTTACAGACCTTTTCTAGTGTCATTAAAGACTGAGCTTTAGCAAGAACAGTGCAGTTGTCAGCATGAGAACTATACAGTGAAGAGTAAATCAATTAAATATTAAGTTGAAATGTAGTTAGGATTTTACTTGGTGGCTCTTCTTGTTATATGCTAACAATCACTAGCAAAAGAATTATTTGAAATCTGTAAAATATCTTCGCATTAGCCTCACCCAGAAAAAAACCAAATCAATAAACATGGGTCAAAGGGGACTGTTGTACTGCAGTTGTGTTCACACAAATGAATCATTTACTTCAAGCCTTGAGAAAGGACTTTATACGGGCTTGGGGATCCAGGCACTAAGAATCTTAAACCAGTACATTTTGCTCAATAGAGAAGTAAATGGTGATGATAGATTAAACTTGTCTGTCCTTCTCAGTCTTGTAAACATTTTCTGTGTTTTAAGAACCTACAATTCTCAACAGAGTCCTAAAGTTCTCAAATCAAAGTCTTTACTGTTAAATTGGTTTTCATCTTTGTATCCTAATTAAAAGGAAAAGTGGATATTTCAATAGTAAATACAAGTGTTGACACACAGTGATGTGGTTTGGCTGTCACCAGGTTTTTTTGCTGTAAGGACCCAGCTATATTCACAACGTTGTAAGTAGTTCTTTCCAATTGCTTTTACTCTAATTGTTTGCTGTTGTGCTGGTCAGGAGCGTACTTTTAACTTCTAAAGGTGGATATCCTTGGTGATTAGTAAATACACACTTACGCCAGTGTTGTTCTTTAGCTTAAAGATGCTAAGCCTCTTGGCAACAAGTGCAGTCAATCAGAAATCAGAAAAATCTCCTCTGGTCCAAAATTTGCTACATGATGGGCAGTGAACCTGGTGGCTTGAGTTGCTGCTGACCCACTCCACTGGGCTGCCTTCTGTTACATTCCGAGCTACATATCTGTTATTGTACTGAAACCACACATCTTGACTTTTACGTGAAATTAGATTCTGTAGCATCATAAAAACAGATGCCTCCCAGATTACATGGCACTTCTGTTGTGTGACTGCAGATGCATCAGTCACCTAAATGCTGTCTGCATTTTGATTATAAAGAGTGTGGGAGTAGAACAAAGCATTCTTTGCCTCTTCAAAATATTTTCATGACCTGCACTTCGAAAGTTTCTTTGTTTTTATTGGAGTAGAGGAAGGATATTTTCCAGATTATTTTTTTAGTTTGTTGATAGTCTAAAACAAGAAGAGACATTAAATAAACTTAAATATAGGTACTATTCCAGGATTTTATTGCAAGTTTGGATTTAATTATTTTTTCTTTCCCAGTAACTATTTTTTATTTACTGACTTTCTTCTTTTCACTCATTATATTTGTAGAGACTAATCCAATCTCTTAGCCTTTGTTGTATTGCCTTGGTAAGCCAAACCTACACCTTTCTAGGGAAGAGTGATTGATTAATCAGGAAAAAAACGTGCCCAGCTCTTTGTCTTCTGGCACAGCTTCTTTGAGTGTGGTTCAGTGTTTGAGTTCTCACCAATGCTCTGTACAGTGGTGTTAATGCTTCTGTCCGTGTAATGGACGTGTTTTTATTTTTGCACTTTGGATTTTACTTACCCCCATGTTTTCTGTGGCTTAATATCATTGGGATTGACAGATGTCTCCTTTCTTTCATCTCCCTTACAGCAGAGAATCATGGTTTTGCTTGAAAATACCTGCTCTTTAATTTAATATAGTATCCCATTTTTGTTGTCCATGATCATTATTCTGTTCTAGTATAATTGCCTGATTTTCCTGAATTAACAGTGCCTTTCAAGGCTGCCAGCAAAAAAAACCCAAACCAAACCCAAATTTGTTGGAATTAATTATTTGTATTTCCTGTGTTTGGCCAAGACCAACAATCTGTGTACAGTTAAAACAATAAGTTAACAAATTTTAGAATTCAAACAAACCTACTGAATTCTTTTCCACTCTTCGGTTGAAATACATCAGGCAGTTTGAGGAATACATTCCAAAACAGACCAAGAACGTGCAAACTTCTGTACATGTTGGTACTTTCAGTTTTTGTTACGAGGGGAGCAGGGATTGTAAAACACCAATTGCTTTTTCTCACTCTATGAACACTGTAAAGGAAATAAGTAATTCCATGTTTTTATTTGTAAAGCACAGCTTTAACTGTTCAAAGTATTTCACAGTTTTGTTTGTTGATGTTAGTTGATCGAGATCTAAAATCTGTTGAGTGTTTTCTCTTAAATTATTCAAATGGAAATGTACTGTTTGTAAGTTCAGCCTTTATTTAAATAGACAAAATGGTAACTGAATTTTTTAATGCCTTTGAGATGTTTTTGGAAAAGTTAGATTTTTTTAAAGTTATTTGTTTATTCTTGTTTGCTTCTGATCTTGAAGATGAAAAATTTAGTATCAGGCATGTCCATGTTCTTCTGATGTTTAACTTTTAAGAAGTAAATATCTGTGATGTAACTAGATTTGATGGTTACATCAAATTCCTTGCTGTCTTGGAAGCATGTCAGCTGAACCTGAATGTTATATGGAGATAACCATAACATCCGACGCTGTTTCAAGCAACTAGATAGATTTCTGCTAATAAATGCAGTAGGGCCATCATTAAGAAGACATTTTATTCTAAGGTAAACATTGATTGGCTTTCTCTCTGTATATTCTTATTGATTTTCATTCCAATTTGCAGTAATGGAACAACTGCAGGATCCGGTTATGCAAGAAGATGCAAATATTAAAGCCATTAATGAAGAGTACAGGAAAGCCTTTATTTTTATCAATAAAGGATTGAATACAGATGAACTGGGTCAGAAGGAAGAGGCAAGAAGTTACTATGAGCAAGGGCTTAACCACTTGCTCCGAGGAGTTAGCATTCCATCCGAGGGTCCTGCATGTGTAGGGTCCCAGTGGGAGTCTGCCAGGCAAATGCAGCAGAAGATGAGAGAGACTCTGCAAAATGTTCGTGCTCGACTCGGCAGTCTAGAGCAAAACACCCCACCAGTACAAGCATCTCCTGCTATGATGGATACCCCTCCTGGAGTGCCCAAGTTATACCCCTCCATTCCTTCCAAAGAAAAGCCAGAAAGACCCCCTCCCCCTAATTCTCTGTTTGTACCAAGTCAGCCGCCTGCAGCAGATGGAAGTGGTGCAGCTGTGAGTCAGGGACAAATTCCAGCTATGAGTCCATCATCTGCAAAACCTCTTTGTCTGCCAAATGAAGCACCTCCTGCCTATACTCCTCAAGCTACCAATGGCCACTTTACTGTGTCCTACGGCACAGACTCTGGGGAGTTTTCTTCTGTCAGTGAGGACTACTACAACAACAAATGTACACAGCCACCTCCCCTGGAAAACCTGGGAGTGGATGCAGATGAGCTGATATTGATTCCCCAAGGAGTACAGATATTTTTCGTGACTCCTGATGGGCAGGTTAGTGCTCCTTCATATCCTGGATATCTGCGCATCGTGAAGTTCTTGGATACAGATAGTGAAGCTGCTCGGAATCGTCCACCAGCGTTTCTTCAGGTAACAGGAGAATAATTTTCTCCTTTAATTAAAATTTCAAGAACTGTCATAAAGCTCTAACAGGCAATCTTCTTAGGTTCTTGCTCTTCTGAGCCTAAATATCCCTGTGATATTACGAAGGATGTTACAGGTGTTGCAGAAATGGTTTTCTGCAAGTATACACTTCTGCAACTCTTTCTGTGAAAAGCATCTCTGTGTCTTCCCAAGGTTTTCAGGTGCTCACTGTTCTAGTGAATTCCAGTATATAAAGGATTTGACTTAACATGTCTTTCCATGTCATAAAATTGATTCATTTTGTCACATGGAGAAGACATTTTGATTCACCTAGTGTAACAAATCAGGATAAAATGGGGTTGGGTGCTACCCACTTAATTCTCAGTTAGTGATAAGGTATTGCAGTTATGAAAACTGATAATTTGAAATTTGAGGGTCCATGCTAATCCAGACTCAGAACCACAAATGAAAAAAGATGCATTATTTGTACTTTTTCAGTCCTTACTTGCTTTATGTGGGCATGTTTTGTAATGAGCAGAGTGTTTCTGGTCTGGGTTCTGACTTTGGATCTCCTTGTTAGTGGTAAGATTGGCTGGTTTGGGGTCTGCTGGATCCTGATTTGGGGTCTGCTGGTTCAGCTGCACTCATGTTAGGCGTCTTCAATAGTAGGCCAGTGACAGCCATGCCTTTCTATTTGTCCTGTCATATAAACCTGTCCTGAGATCTCCAGAGGGGTACAGGCACTGTGAATCCTGACTTGTTTGGCAGTTCTTTTCATGTGAGCCTCAAGATGAGACCTCAGTTAAGAGGGTACAAGCCTGAATTCTAGTCCTGTGGAAATTAGTATTTTCTCTGAATTAGACTGTCAGAACTAATCAGGAATGATAGTTCCAGAATCACATGGGGATTGGTTTTTTTTTTTTCTTTTTTTCAAGATGGTATAAGGCATTTTATTTTTCATCATAGAATCATTAAACAGTTTGAGTTGGAAAGGACCATTAAGATAATTTAATTCCACCCCTGCTGTCATCAGCAGGGAACCTTTCACTAGAAGGTTCCACTAGAAACTTCAAGGAAAATCAAGTTTATGGTGTGTATCAGTATGTTCTGCCTATCTTTCTTTTTAAAAGCATCCTTTGATTCTATGTACTTGTTTTTCCTAGGTTTGTGACTGGTTGTATCCTCTGATGTGTACCCAGTCTCCTGTTCTGTGCTGCAGTACTGGGGTCTACATGTTCCCTGACACAATGTCCCAGATACCAGGGTCCTACGTAGGAGTAGTGCTGTCTTCAGAACTTCCAGCAGCTGACAGAGAGCTGTTTGAGGATCTGTTAAAACAGATGTCTGACCTACGAATCCAGGTAAATTTCTGGGCAGTCTGTTATAAGCCAATAAGGAAAGGTCTAAATCATCAATATATTCTCACATGTACGTTTAGTTGTGTAAAATGACAGATTTTTGTCTTGGCTGGTAAGCTAATCTATGAGAAATAGATAAAGTAGCCATGATAAAACAGCATTGTAATGAAACTGTAGGTCCTATGAGATGAGACAACAGAAATTTTAAAATACTAAATTGTAAGCACAGAATGGAGTTTGAGACCATTTTTTATATTTTCTCTATTTTTCTGAGAGAACATAGGACCCAAAGTGAAATTACGTGTTCAGGAGCAAGCATGCTTTTCCTTATGTGTACATGCACAAACTCTCTGTGTACTTTTGATGATGCCATTCTTGAAATATTGTGCCCAAATGTGTTTACAGTTCAAAAATGTTAAGCCACTTCAGAGAAGATCTGTGAAAATAGTATGTACCTCAGAAAGCTGCCTTCCAATGGGATCTCAAAGTACATAAATCTGGTGCCTTTTTGCAGTAAGATGTTGACAGGTAGAGAAGACAAAAAAAAAACCCATAGTCTAAAAAAGGTGCAATAAAATTCAGTGATTTGTAGTAAAGTGGAAAATATTACTGCAAGAACTCTGGAGCATCATTTCAGGAAGAGTAGTGATCAATAACTACTTAAAAGATTACAGCATGATTAAATCTTTTCATGCAAGAATTTTGTTGAATCACCAAGAGCTGAATTCATTGATGATGAAGGACCAGTTTGGAGCATCCCATGAGGGCAGAGTTCTGTTATGGTGTAAATCCTGGTGAGTTCAGCAGGGAATTTCACTAGCACAGGAGGCCACTAATTTTTACTTAAAAGAGGAAAGTGCTACAGAATTATGTGATATTGGCTCACTGGATAAAATTCTGTCATTTTTCCTGCATAGAAGTAGTTCAAATTGGGTATCTTACTAGTTCCATATTTTCCTAAAATTTTGTGGTTTTGTTAATGTTCCCTGATACGACATTGCAGGTGCCAGGATCTCATGAGAGAGTAGGGTTACCTTCAGAGCTCCCAGCAACTAAGACAGCACATTTTGAAGATAAATTTAAACAGAGGTCTGGCCACAAAGTCCAGGTAAATCCCAGGACATTCCAAAATCCTATAGTTTAAAAAAAAAAAGTCACAGAACTGCATGTTAGAATTGCTGATTTGATTGACAGCAGCTGTGTACTCTGTGTCCTGTGGTTATTTTTTTGTTGGGTGGCTTTTTTGTGTTGTTGTTTGGTTTCTTGTCAAACACCAATTCAGTTACTGCAGCCTGCCACATTTTTCAAATCAGCATATTTCTGAAGTTTTAAAACTTCAGATATAGCACAAGTGATATAGCACAAGTATTCCAAAGCCTAGTCTGATGGCCATTTAATATGTCTGTTTTACATAATAATCATGAGGATCTAATTGACAACGGTATTTAATAAAATTACAGTACTGAGTCCCCTGTATTATTAGGGAATGCATTTTTGCTCCTTAGTGTATATCTTAGAAGTCTTGTTGACTGGTTTTCTATGTAGTGCCCCAGCCTGTGGCATAACTAAATTACATTTGGAACATAGTTTGGCTTTTTTAATAGGTTTTTTTTGTTGTTGTTGTTTTTTACCTGTAGCTGTTCATTGAGGTAGTTTCTCCTGCCCAGCCCTCAGAGTGTTTTGGTCACATGCTGGAGACATTTCTTGAACAACAGATTTCACATTGCTGTCAAGCAGTAAATGATAATGTAGCACATGTCAGTGATACACTGTTAATCTTAAAAGGTTTCATCTACTCTTTCCTGTTAATATTGGTTTTACTACAACATTCATCTATGTGCAATACCCTGCTTTTATATCCAGTAAATATTTCAGGGGAATTTAAGAATTCCCTGTAATAGCAAATACTGTTCTGTATTGTGTATTCTGATCTGCCTGTGGGTTTAATCTATAAATGCTCTCATTTAGACTCTTCTAGACTAAACAAAAATGTTTTCTCTTTTTGTCATTAACTAGCAGTGTTTTCAATCTTTGAAATGTTTGAGAGGTTTATTTACTTTTACATTGGTACAATTTTTTTGTAATTTTTACAGGTTTCTGTAATTAAAGTTTAATTACACATTGTCTGTGAACTGTGTAAAGTGATGTTACACATTTTAGAAGCGCTAAGCAGCCTATGGTAGTGGTTGCTGTGTTTGAATGATTAACATCTACTCCAGAAACAGTAGAGTTTGACACGAAGTAACAAAGAACCTGTCCACCCAGCCTTAAATAGGGGTCAGTATTGTGCACAGTTTGATGTTTTCCTTGGCTGTGCCAGTCTGAAAAAGCAGCAACAGCACACAGCATGAATAATCTCCTTTATTATCGAATTTGGGAGGAAAGAATGAGGAACAAAACAACCTCAACAGCTGCATTCCTTTAGTGTAGCTGGATTCTCTAACCAAAGACTGTAGTTCCTATGCTGAATAACAACAGTGTTGACTTCTGTCTGAGAAGATAAAAATGAGAGATGGACAGTCTCTTATCTGTTTTGCTGGTGAACTAGTAGTGTAAATTTTCCCTGCTTAGTTATTTGGCCATATGGCTGCATTGGCAAGCAAACCTTTTCATTGTAGCTGGATGAAAAAAGTGTACAAAAAAAGCTGACCTACCTGGTAAGCTTTTTTGGATATCTAGGATTTTTGTTGAAAAAGTAATTGAGTGTTAAATTTAGCTTGAATTTCTGTACCTTTACCCAAGGCATGCACCACTTTATATTATAGGACAATGGATGTGTATGATCTAAACCAGAAATACTGATGATACATTGCAAAGTAGATGCTCAGATGTTTGCTTTCACTTGTCAGCCTTCTGAAGCCTCTAGTGATGCAATTCACTTGCCTCAGACTGTACATATCCAGCCACAACCTGAAGAAGCAGAAGATCAGAAAGAGTTACCAGAATGGAGTGAGAAAGTTGCCCGTGGAATCTTGTCAGGTACAGCTGTAATAAGGGGACTTGTGTTGAATAGAAACCCATGTTAGTGACATTTAAGCAGTATTTTCACCTAAATGCATGGGTGCTGATAGAAGCAGAGTGGTCAGAAGTAGTTGTTCACTAGTTCCAGTGTTGATCCTCTAAAGGATGCCTTGATGAGCTTTATAAAAACCATGCAGAATATAAATCTGTTGCCAACAGTTTGTTCATTGCAAATGAGTTTGTCTCCTCATTTGACTGTATTAGAATATCATCTTCTGGGACTCAAACCACTGTGACAGAACAATTTTACTCCTGTATGAACACATATTACAGCAGGCATCTGTTGTAATTTTTGCAGATAAACATGTGGGTTTTTTCCTCTGAGAACCTTTGGAATATACTGATGACCACTAGCTGATTGTATATGAATCTGCAAGGAGGGCTAGAGGGTTGGGTTTGTATGTTTTCCTGAGTGCTAATAGCATTGAGATGTGCAGTTCTATCAAATCTAACTCAGCTGGTGCTTGCATATCTATTAAAAAACTGAGTATCTGTATTAGGCTGACATTTGGATGTGGGCTGGCTGTATTAAATTTAAATAAAATTAATGTAAAAAGTGGTGGTATAGGTGCAGAAATTACCGCAAGACTTCTGTGCTGGCCCATTCAAGGGAGAATATAATTGCAGACTCTAATCAGGAATGTTTCTAAACATTCCTGTTTTGCAGAGGCAGAGGAGGGATAGCTGAAGGAATCACAGTCCGTAGAATTGTACATACTAAGAAAAACAATTTTTGCCTTGAAGGTGCATCTTGGGTAAGCTGGGGCCTAATGAAAGGAGCAGAATACACGGGTAAAGCTATTCACAAAGGAGCTTCTAAACTGCGAGAGCACATTCAACCAGAAGAAAAGCCTGTGGAAGTCAACCCAACTGTAGCAAAGGGACTTCATGTAGCAAAACAGGCTACTGGAGGAGCTGTGAAAGTCAGCCAATTCTTAGGTAAAAATTTCCATCTCATAGAATATAATATTTTTGCCTTAAATAATAAAAACTTTGTAAAATGCAAGCTGGTTTCTCTAGCCAGTAAACTAGAGGAGTTACTGACTTGATAAAATTCAGAGATCAGTAGTTTGTGCCTAGTTATCTCCTGCAAGAGATGTGCTTTAAGACTAGTACATATTACTTGGCCTTGAGGCATCCTTTTCTTTCCTAGAAGAACAGTCTGTATAGTCTTAAGTTTGATATGCTTTTGAAAGTTTCAGACAGTTAATTCAAAATGTTGTCTCTTTTTTTTTTTACGTTGATAACCATATTTTTTAAACCTCTACTCTCACTGGTTACTAACATACAGTACCACAAGAGAATGTGTGTGTGCATATTTTTAAACACACACACCTGAAACAAGTCTATCTGACTATGTACAAATATCAAAATAGAAATGGCCTAGTACGCAGAGGTGCCTGGAAACCCTAACAGCTCACAGCAACATAATTTTGTTATTTATTTGCATATAATGTTTATATTTACTGTCTAGTGACTCATCCAAGTTTAAAAGAAAATTGTGCTGATCTTATAAAACTACTTTGAAGAGCTGGAATGCTTGTAATAAAGATTTGTACAGAAGACAAGTCAGGAAAGCAGCAACTTGTTCTCTATCTACACATTAGAGATAACAAAGCAGTGGAAACAGTTTCTTGAAATTTGAGTGGGAGATGCGTATGTATGTCTTTTAAGGCACTTTTGATTCACAAGGCCAACCTTACTTGTTTCTTAGGATTTGCAGCTGTGTAGAACCTGAAAAATAAGGTTGCTTTGTATCAGTTGGGCACTTGTATGTGGATTAAAGTCTGTCTTTCATATAAGCGTATTTAAATAGAAGCATCACTTAAGACTTCACTGAAGCTTCCTGTTAATTATGATTAAAGATTTTTAAAGAAGGATATTCTATGTTCTCACTAAATAACCTGAATACTATTGTTTTATGGTAGTTGAAGGAGTGTGTTCTATAGCAAGCTGTGTTGGAAAGGAGCTGGCTCCACACGTGAAGAAGCATGGCAGCAAATTAGTTCCAGAATCCCTAAAGAAAGATAAAGATGGCAAATCTACTTTTGATGGTGCTCTGGTTGTAGCAGCAAGTGGAGTTCAAGGTAATAAAAATTCCTTATACCTCTTTTAATGGCATATTTTTAATGGTATGAACTCAAACAAGCTGATTGTTTCTACAGGGTTTTCAACAGTGTGGCAAGGTTTAGAAAGTGCAGCGAAGTGCATTGCTAAAAGTGTTTCAACTGAGACTGTAAAAACAGTCAAATACAAGTAAGTTATGTTTTATTGTTTTCATCTTTTACAGCACACTGTTATTGTCTCTCAATACTGGCCAAAAAAAGCTTATGAAAATGCAGGGAAGCTAACTGAAATGCCTCCTTTGCTGTAATTATGTAGCACGTGATAAGGTGGTAAGTGCACAGTAATGAGCATCTCTTGTATGCAAAAATCTGAAACGAGTAAATGATTGTAGGAAGTATTTTTTTAGTTCTTTGTAGAAGTATTACAGCTTCAGGCTGTGTTACAAATAATGTTCAGATTTATATCTTTGTTCTATCGTATAATAGCATTATGAAAAAAATTACTGGTTTAAACCTCTCAGCTCTAATCCTGAATTTATGCAAACTTAGCTAAATTTATGAAAAATAAAAGAACCTCATCTATCAGCAGGTTTGGCTAAAGCAAGGCAGTACAAAAAAAAAAAATTTTGTAAGGAAATCTAAGGCATATATAGCAATAATAGAGCAGCCTCACTTGCAGAATACAGATGTTCTTAGCAAAAGATAGTGGGGGAAGAGGACAATAACATTTAGGATTAAGATGATGTTACTAAGTTGATGGAAGGATGAAAGCTGTATGCATGTACTGGAATATGCTGTGGAGAATTAAGGAATATATTGAAATAACTGTGAAACATGAAATGCACCTCTCATAAAAAGGGCAGTAGATTTAATAGAAAGTGAAGAGTAAGCAGAAGCAAGCAGTTTAAATGGAATTGGTGATAAGTGTCGCAAAAGAGATATTAAAAGGATTGCTGAAAGTGCATAGAGGCTACAAGCCAATGGTAACAAGATAAACATCAGCATACAGTATTAACCAGATTGGCATTCAGGGTTGTGTTGTGATGCATTTCAAATAGGAGGCCAAATAGCAAAGTTCTAGTCAGTTGTGGTTTATTGCTAATGTTTGTTTGCAGTAGGAATGTCAGGAGAAATTGTACTGGTACTTGTTTCACATAAATTCACATTAATGTTTTTGTTTTAGATACAAATATAGGAAGTATGGAGATCAGCAGACAACAGACACTAAGAGTGAAAAACAATAAGTAACTACCTGTTGTAGCTAACGGCAATATGATTGAAAATATTTGATATGGAATCTTTAAAATCTATCCTTATAATTGGATTAAAAATTTACATAATCTCCCTTTTGTAAGCTGTTTTTTTTATTTCAGTGACAAAGATGTCTGCCACTCAAAATACCAATGAATGAGCTAAATTCCACTTAATGGAAACAAAGCTAAAGGAGCACCATCAGTGTCTCTAAATAAAAAAAAAGGCTAAAACTTAGCTGCAGTACCCTTGTGGATGGAATTTTAAAGAGATGCTCATCATCTGCATGTTGATTGGGATGGGCAGGAAAACATAGCTTCAGAAGTAATGTGTCTGCCAAAGTCCCATGCTACTACCTTTTTTTAAAACTATTTAAATAGATGCAGTGTATATATCTGCACAATTTTTTTAAAAAGAGTTAAAATTTATGCACTTCAGGCAGGCAAACTAAAAAATTAGCTATCAGACATTAGGAAGTTGTTATTGTACTGGATAAACTACAATCCTACTTTAAATGAGGTTACTTATTTTACTGATGCTATACTGGCTTATGATGTTCCTGAGGTGATAATAATCGAACTGACAAACTAATCAAACTGACAAATACTTCTGCTGTGAGATTAATTCTCTGACCTGCAAATTGAGTGTTGATGATTCAAGGCTGTTGCTCTATCAGAGAATTAAAGGCAAAACAAAAAACCCACTAATTCTTTTTATTCAGTCTCATTGTTAGTTCCAGCCACATGCTCTGGCTGCTGTACTGATATAGTATAGATTTTTGGATTCTTTGATATTCTTTGCTTCTCTCTAGTCTTATTTTGAGGTCCTCAAAGAACCTCTGGTCATAAAAAGCAGAGGGAAAAAATAACTCTGCTGACTGCTGGGATTCTGATGCTGCCAGGAATACTTCCCTTTTCCCTGGTTTGTCTGACTGCAGTGCTCTCTGGAGAAATGTCTGGCTACCCAGAACAGTTGGAGTTACTGCTCTCACTGTACTCTTGTCCTCCTTCATTGTGCTCTTTGTGCACAATTGAGTCCTTAGTCTGAGACTGCCAAATTGCCCACTAAAGCACAAAGAAGCTGGACTCACAGCCCATGGGAGAGACCAAAAGTTTTTATTGCTTCATAATTTTCATTGTGTCCTCAAGATAGTTTTGTTGACCCTTTTGGAGTTCTGTATGATGCAGCACTCCAGGTGGGGGTCTCAGAAGAGAAGAGTAGAGGGGCAGAATCGCCTGCTGGCCATGCTGCTTTGGATGTAGCCCAGGATACAGTTGGCTTTCTATATAGAGTGTAGGAATTTTACCTAAGAACTAAGGTGAAAAAGGACCTTTAGTGATTGCACAAAACTTCTCTCCCCTCCCTTCTTAACATTCTATAGATAGGCTTTTTACTCTTCAAAATTAAAGGGAAAAAAGGGAAAAAGACTGGAAGCGTTCTTGAAGAAAAAGAGTAGAAGCATATTGGAATTTTCAAAGAGCAATTGATCTGATAGAGGAGCAGCCTTTATTCAAATGGCTTCATAAATTCTAATTTTATTCTTTAGACATTTGAGCACTGTGCTTATTATTTTTTCTTGGTAATGCCTGAATTTTGGCTCTCAAAAGAACTCCAGTGAAGATTAAAATACTAAGTATACAAATCTACAAAACTGCTCTCTTTCCCTAGGTATGGAGAGGATGCTGGTCATGCTACAGACAATGCTATGAATTCTGCAATCAATGTTGGTGTTACAGCATTTAACATTGAAAATATTGGTATCAAATCTGTTGTAAAGAGAACTGCAAAGGAAACCGGCCATGCTGTGCTAGGTGAATATAAAGTATTGGATAATGAGAAGAAGGGTAAAAAATGAAAGCAATTAAATACTTCTTAGAGCCTTACATTAGAGGTGAAATTTCCTATTTAGAAGTAACTACACTGCTCATCTGACATTAAACATAAGTCACACTGTACTTTTCAAGCAACTGTTACTTAATTTGACAGGAAAATGTAAAAGTAGGAAGAGCATTTGTAGGAGGAAAAATGAAAATTGTCACCTCCTTCTTCAGTACAGAACAAGAGGTTTAAACAACTGGATCAGGGCTTTAAGCAACTGGAAGGATATGAGTTTGCAGTTCATATACTTGCGTCTTTAAGCACTTTTTCAAAATAATATATGGAATAATAGATTAATATAGAAATACTATTGTGAATATTTTTGTAACACTTTATATTTATAAAGAAGGTGGTGATACAGAAAGAGTAGGATTGCTAATTCTGGAATAAGTAAAATTACCAGTTTTGGCTTTATAACTATCCTTAAGAATTAGTTTTACTAATCAAGCCTTGTCTTATTTAATATGCACTGCTAAAATAAGTATTGTGTTTCATTGTTTTGTAGAGAATTTCTCTTTTCACTTACAAAAAAGCTGCTCTTACCCAAAGTTCATGTTAGGAGAAATGAAAGATGAACCTCAGGTAATTAGGTAGTCATTCCCTTTCAAATGTTTTTTTTTTTTTCCTCATCTGGCATATAAGTAAACCAAAGATATGAAGCATTTCTTCTAAAAGAGGGTATTTACAGATCTAGAAACATGCATTTTCCAGTTGACTTCATCAGGAATAGACAAAGATTCTTTGAAATTCAGGTTTTTATGTAGAGAGAATAAGTATGATTTTGCATAAATTAAATTATTTTTCTGTGAAAATATTAGAGGGCACTGGAAATTCTATGCATTCTGTACTTTTCAGCTGATCCAGAAAGATTCAGATTATATATCATGACCTCCTAATGGAAGACTCCTAATGTTTGAACAAATAGTTCTAATGGTCATCATCTTTATTCCATTAAACTGATAGTTGCACAAGGGTGTGAAGTGTTGAAAAAGACAATGAAGACAAACCCTTTTAATGAAGAGTTGTGTAGAATAGACACTTCTGTGTAGATTTGTCATCCCATTTGTAGCACAGTGTTAAATAAGATGTTAAATCCTTGAGATGCTTTGACACTGCTACTTATTTAACACTTTACTATTGAGTTTTAAAGCTGCTGCACGTTCTAATATTGGCTGGACCTGCAACAGACAGAATGCCAACAACTTACAATTTATCTCCATTTCATGTAGATGGAGAAAATAACTATAAATTGTTGTTGGCAAGTGATATTTGTAGAAGATTGAAAAAATACAATAACAACTACAGTCTGTTAGAATGGTAATAGGTGCATAATATGTGGTAGCTACTGCAGGTGTGTGCTTAAGGTGAGAAATGTGAAAAAAAGGATCTAACCACTTGAAGTGTAACTTTGATTTATGCAAATAAAGATAAAATCTGTGCTTGACCTTTTAATGATATGAAGCTACTATATGGATCCGTAAGTGGAAGAACTAGGACTTCTTCAGAAGTAATAAAATAGCAGTATTGAGGTATATATGCAGTATAAACAAGCTCATCAACTAGAGGTTTAGTATTTCAAACTAATACATTCCATCCAAAGTACACTGCAACAATTTCTGTTACTATAGTCTGCCGCTTGCCAGCTTGTGTAACAAGTTAAAGATTGCTGAAGACTTAACAGTAGCAAAAGCATTTTTTGTTGCTATGAGTTGTATTTACAGTAGAGATATAGGTATTTGTATCTTCTTTCTCCCTCCCATTTAGAGGTTTTGCATATAGCTCACACCGTTCAGTTTCATCTATAAACCATCAAAACAAAAAGTTATATTAAAACAACAGTTAAGGTCAAGGTGTTACAGTCTTCAAGAGATCAGATTGGAGTACACTGAGGAAAAACAACATTTAAATGCCATCAGTATCAGGTAGTGGTGTCCTGCTCAACCTGCTGTTGTTCTCTTCATCTGTATGTCTTTCAAAATGGATTAAAACTGTTTTTTGAATGATGCCTACCCCATTTTACAGTTTGTAATGTGATATATCGATGATCTTCCCTTTTACATTGTTCCAAAGTTTAGTTAATTTTCCCAGCTGATAGTATGATGCTTGAACTTACCTCGCTTCACCTGCAACTTCTTAGGCCCAGGGTATCAACTCCATCAGCTTCTCCTCCATTCTTCAACCATATACAACAGCCTTCTCACATTTACTGCCTTATCTCAGCTCTCCCTTTTATATATTAAGCTCTCCAAACCTCCTATCTTAGGCTGGCTTTCTATTCACAGCTTGGTTTTGTTTCTTTGAACGCTGAACATTTTTTGATACATAGCAGTCCTAGAAATTTTACTAAGCTGTGTAGTGTGTGAACTACTATGTGATTTCCTAAGGCATTCTTACTTCTAAATTTATTCAAAGACTTTTCTGCTACAGTTTTGGTCTCAAATCTTGTCTTGAAAGGATTACTTTCAATGATATTTAAGTCATTCTAAGCTATGGCCATCTCTGGCATTTTTATCATTGTGTAGATATAAACCATGGTTCTTATCTCAAATCTAAACCCCTGTATTTGAATGGATTCCTCTAGATTCCAAGGGTTGTTTGATTGGTTTGTTTAATGCTGCTTTAAAACCAACTTGTAATAGCTTATTTTTAATGTTCCCTGAATAAATCCATAATCCTTTAAAAAGAATTGGTAAACATACCTTCCACTACAAAAAACATGCTGACCAGCTTACAATAGAATGGTGAGGGTTGGAAGGGAGCCCCTGGTCTGTAATCCACCTTCTGCTCAAAACAGGTCCAGCCCCAATCCTGGTCATGTCATGATTATCTCTAAGGATGGAGACTTCACAGCCCTTCTGGGCAACTTTTACCCAACTTCACTCTGCTCAATATTTCCCCTTATACTGAGCCAAACGTTTTTAAATGCAGGTGCATTCTGTTGCATATCCTTCCATCATGCACACTGGAGGACACTTTGGCTTCTCCATCTTATTTAGACTTTCATATTACATAGCTGATTACAGCACTAAGCTCTCCTTATGCCTTCTGTTCTCCAGCCTGAACACAGGCAAGTTCCTGACCTAATGCAGCCCTTGGGACCTGTTTGGGAGTCAAAAGCTAAGCACTTCAGCATGTGCTGAACAGAGTGAAAAAACCATCTCCCTCAGGCTCCTGGCCATGCCCTTGCTATGGCAGCCCAGGAGCCCTTCAGTCTTGTTTGCTGTAAGCTGTTGGTGGCTCATGGTAGCTTCTTCACCAGGAAGCCTGTGTCTTCTACAACATTGCATTCTAGACACTACTCCAGCCGTATTGATCCATGGGCTTTACCCATGCCAGATACTGGGCTTTGCACTTGATTTTTGTTGAATTTCATTAGGTTCCTCCAGGCTGTACACCCACCCATGAATGGTCACCCCTTTCCTCCTGCATACTAACTGCTCCTCTCAACTCATCGCTGTCATCAAATTTGCTGAGCTGGTGCTTAGTCTTCCAGGTTGTCAATCAGGAATTAAGGGTATTGGCTCAGGTATTGATCCCAAAGTCAAGCAGTCATACTGCTGATTTCCATACTTCAAGCCTGATGGCCCAGCCAATTTTCCAGGAGCCTTATGAACCAGTTATCCCATCTAGAACTTACCAATTCAGGTATAAAAGTACTGTGGGAGACTACATCAAAGTCTTTGGTAAAGTCAAAATATACAACATCCACAAGTTTCCTCTTGCCCACACAGCCATTTATCATACCTTAGTTATTGGTGCTACAGAAATAACTTCTTTGTAAAAATTAATTTATGCCTTCAGCAACTGGTCTACCTTGCTTTTAAGTAACCCTAGATATTTAATGCCTTTACATATCATAAATACATATTTAAGTATAAAATTGTTTTCAAAACACATTGTGTTTTTACCAAGTTTTCTAACTGTTCTTACTAAAATTTTTGAACTCAACCCATTAAAAGCCTTAAAACAATGATAATGCCTTTAGCAGTAGCCATATAGCTAATTTTAACCAATTTATTTGGAATAAAGAAATGGAAGAAAATTCTTTAGTGTTGCAAGTGTCACTATGTTACTGCTGTGATTGTTAAAAATATTGATGGTTTGAAGTTTTACACACTGTCTTGGTTTAGGGCAAATTTGGAAGAAAACCTCCAAAGGGGTTCCTCTGGAAAGCAGATTCAAGTGGCCCCTCTCCCAACTGGTTCGGGAAAAGATTTCTTTAGAGGAAAGTGGAAAAAAACTTTATTTAACAGGCAAAGCATTCACCAGCACAAAAAATGAACAATATTAAACAATAGAACCTCCTGCCACTCGAAGAGATGACAAATTCAGAAGGTCTCCTTGGTGGGCTGCAGCCCGGCTCACCCAGTCTGTTATCTGTCCCTCCAGCGCTGGAAATGTCACGGCCCAGGCCTGGCCTGGCGGGCCACAGGTGTGAGCTGCTGGTGCTCTTCTGGGTGTTCAGTTCAGAGCAGATTCCAACAGTTCCAAGAAAAAAACCACGGTCCAGGGAACTTCTCTGCCTCAACTACCTAAAAACTAACTAAAAAACAAAGGAAAGCCCTCTCCTGCCATCTGTCCGTGCTGCAGACAGCACAGTCCAAGAGCAGGATGCAGGGGAGCAAGTGTAGTCCCTAATAACAAACTCTGCACTTCTTCTCTCCCCCCCTCTTCACTCTGAACCAGTCTTAAAGGTGCAAAACTTATTTCTGGGCTAAAGAGATGAATGGAGATACAATTCAGCATCATAAAGTCACCCCAGAACACACACTCACACAAGACCTCAGTTCACAAGACACTTTTGCTTTTCTCTCACTCCAGTTCCCAAACCATCAGGCAAAGCACCCAGTTACACCTGCTGTGCTGTGCCAACCCAGCCAGTGTGGTGTGGGCTCATCCTTATGTGCACAGTGACCTGGTTCCTGAGAACTTACCTGGTTAAGATACCTAGTAATCCCTGGGTGTCAGTGGGACCTGAAAGTATCCTGGAGAGGAGGTCAAATTAAAATCTCCTGGGGCAGAAAGAGTATGCTGTGGGCCGGGATGCAGCCCTCAGTTCACTTGTGCCCTCTGTTCTCAGACTTCTTGTGATTCCAGGCCTCTTCCTGAGCTTTCTGAATGTGCCCACCCATTGAGAACAATTCATCAGGCTGGTTACATTAATCTTGAAGCAGTTGTTCACAAAAACTTGTAACAAGAAAAATGGTTACTCATTAAAACCTTTGCTGTTAATATTCAGTACACTCAGTGAGTTATGAATGCTAACCTAGGTCCAAGTCATTACTTAAATTACTGGTTTGTTATGAAATGTGTTTTCAATATGAATCTTAAAAAGGTAGCTTTCAGTAATACATGAAGGCAAAATAAGCAGCTAAATTTAAATGCAGTTACAGTGCAGCACTCTTCTAAATTTGTTTCTTGATTAAATTATATCAGAAAATTCTGAATTCAACCTGCACCAAAGATGATAATTCCCTGATTAGCTGATAGCATCAGTTATAACTTGGGACTCAAAAATCATCTCCTGCTCTAATATATATCAGACAAGTGAAATTAAAATGACTTCTTCTTCTTAGAATCAATCTTCCCACTCTCCATCCTACCGTTGTACTCCCATTCATTAGGTCCTGCTGGATTAGTGCCCTGCTGTTGCAGTATCAGTGAGGCATTAGATTGGGCAATTCCAACGTGACACACTACCACTTTAGGATTACAATTCACAACATTTCAGAACTGGCTTATACTGGTTTATGCTATGTTAAAGTAATGGTAATACATAACCCATGTTTTAAACTTTTAAATCAGTGCCTCTGTTACCCAGCCAGTAGTAGGGCTATGGCATTTGGCTTGCTACTCATGCAACAGAATTACTTGAACTGAGAAAAAACATACCCTTTCTCATAATATATCAGTAGAGTAAAATTAAAGTCCACTGCCTTCCTGGGAAAGTGAACAGATAGTTCCTTTAGTGAGCATTAAGTCTTGTGATATGGTGAGTTGATCTAAGAGCACACTAATTGCTCCCAGCTTCACCCTGTCCCTTGCATCAAGTCTGGTGCTTTCCTGTGCAGCTGGTAAGGCACTTCAGATCACCAACCAGCAGAAACTATGAATATTAAACATTTTCCCTTATGTAAGTTTTCAATGTTTCAGGAGCTGTACTGGCTCACTGTAGAGTCACACAAATGTCAAAAGCTGGCACTGAAGCAGACAGAGAAGGTGACAGGAAGAACCTGATAGAGGTGATACCACTCAATAATCTGATTAACTCACTCCATAAAGATGTACCTTGAGAAACCCATGAACTGATCTGAAATTCCTTGTTTGAAAAATGCAACATCAAACATTTTTAAGCATCAATTGAGACCATGTAAGATAGTTAAACTATTTTCCAATATATATTGACTAACACCATTGACTTGATCAGTGATGATGATTAAGGCCGATTATTCTGAACTCTCCTGTCTCAAGTTAGGGTCTTACACACTGATTTGTAAATAGCACAGATCACAATTATCGAGCGTGCTAAAAGATGGGCTGGTCACGCTGTAGGCCAGGTTCCACTGCACTGTGCCTGCCTTCACATGTGGGTCACAGCGTCTACTTAAAATAGTGGTACTTCCCATCCAGAAGAAATATTTTTAAAAATCTGCACACATTTGTGTTTCCCTAGGTCATGAAAAGCTCAGCACACAGTTCAACCTACACGGTCGAAACTCTTAACTGGGCCAAAGCTGTACCCTATTTCCCCCATCCGTTTCTGGTGCTGCCCGAGCCACATGCCGGGCATTTCGCTAGANGCAAAATGGCGGCTGCCTGCGCGGGCGAGGGGAGGGGGCTGGGCCCATGGTCTGCCCGGAGTCCCTCAGCGTGGCCCGGCTGTGCGGGGAGGGCCGGTCGCTCTGCTGGGCACCGGGAAGGGCTGGCCCCAGGGATGCAGGTGGCACGAGGAGCCCGAATAAGCGGGGTATATAACGTCAGCCGAAAAGGGAGATAGGGCTGGCTGCCGTGGTTAACCGCAGCAGGCAGCTCAACACCTCACAGCCGCTCGCTCCCTCTCCTCCCAGTGGGATGGGGGAGAGAAGGAAGGAAGGGGGAAAGAGAGAAAATTCACGGGCTGAGACAAAGAGAGTTTAATAACTAAAAAGGAATAACAACAACAACAAGGAAACAAACCCAAGAAAAGCAACTGATGCAAAAACCTCC
>VXBC01009160.1:1100876-1165450 GCA_013399945.1 Ploceus nigricollis | reverse complement strand
GGGCGGACGGGATGGGGCCGCGCCCGTCGGGGCCGGGGCAGGTGCCGGCGGTAGCGGCTGCCGGTGGCGCCCGGTCCCGTCTCCCTTCTCGGCTTTCCTTGGGTAGTGGGAGAGCCGCGGGGACTGCGGAGAAAAGGGTGCCCGAGCCGGGGCTGGGATGGCCTCATCGCGCCGCTCCCTCGGGCTCCGCCGGCCGCTCGTAGCCGTCACCCCGCGCAACGCCGGCGACGCGGAGGATGCGAGCGCNCCTCTCCTCCCAGTGGGATGGGGGAGAGAAGGAAGGAAGGGTGAAAGAGAGAAAATTCACGGGTTGAGACAAAGAGAGTTTAATAACTAAAAAGGAATAACAACAACAACAAGGAAACAAACCCAAGAAAAGCAACTGATGCAAAAACCTCCAGGTGCTCACCACCAGTGAGACATTGCCTTTCTTGAGGCAAAGCAGCCCCAGCAAGTCCCAGCACCCTAGTTTTTATTTCTGAATGTGACATGATATGGTATGGGGTATCACTTTGGTCAGTGGTATCAGCTGTCCTGGCCATGTCCCCTCCCAGCTCCTTGCGCACCCCCAGCCCACTCACTCCTGGGGTGAGGAGCAGAAAAGGCCTTGACCCAGTGTAAACAATGCTCAACAGTAACCAAAACATCACTGTGCTATCAACACAGTTTTCATCACAAATCTGAAACATAGTCCCATACCACCTACTATGGAGAGAATTAAATGTGTCCAAGGCAAGCACAGTACACTGGGCTGGGAAGCCACTTTGGGGGAAAACCAGAGAAGACTTTTACGTGGGTGCATGCCTTGCTCGGGGAAGACGAATAAAATGGAGATTGAGGTGCTCTTTATGCAGACTTCTTTCTGCAATGTTGAGTAAAAGTGGAAAGCTGGATTTCACCTGTCTCTAGGGTCAGTAAATATCTCTGAGACCTCTAAGTAAGGTACAGCATCTCTGCATGCAGTTTGCAGGGATGAGGACTTGTTCCTGTTAGCAGTCAGTCCCCTTGCTGAAGTAGCAGTTGTTTTAGTGCTGTGATAATTGTTGATGCTCGTGCCTGGTGGGATTGTCTTTTTCCCCAGTTTGCTTAGGAAGCTACAAGTTTTTCCCTGTGTTGAACAACATGATTGCCTTTTGAGTGTTAATAAATGGAAACAGGAAATGTCAGAAGCTCCTGTGCTGCCTTAATTCAGACCCTTGATATTTACATTTACGTACCATTTTCAAGCATTGTATTCATACTGACTTTTTGCCTGAACAATGTTTCTTTCAGTGTCTGAGCTGCAGACCTCTTCAAATTAGTCCTGCAGTTGTGGACTTCATAAAATATTAATTCATAAATGGAAAAAGAAAACCCAGTACTAACAGACTCAAAATGGCACCTTATGTATTCAAAATGGCACAAGAAGTAGCTTGGGCATACTTATATATACTTGGGCACCAACATATAAGCAAATGACCTTAATAAATCTCCTGACTTAGTAGTGTCTTGGGTAAATAGATTGGTTATCCTCTGCATGCACCAGTTCTTTTACCTGACACATTATATTAATGGTAATCAGGTAAAAAGCTGAGTTGTGGTGACTTACCTATGGATAAAAGCAAAATATATATTTAATAAAAACCTTTATGGTGACGGCATGCCCGTAAAAGACTTTCAGCTCCAAGTGGGTTCTACAGCTATTTTCTTTCTGTGCAAATAGACAGTATTATTATTGTCTATTTCCCAGGAGTTATTTATTCAGCTTAATTACCAATGACCAGGCTTAGACATCTACATCTAAACCAGTGGCATGTGTAGTCAATGAATACAGAAAAGCTTTTTGAAGGTGTGATTCATCTGACCTACTTTGCTGGCTGTCCTAGCATGAGATGACTCACACCCTTGGAGGTGCCAATTTCTCTCCCTTGGGTAGAAAGCAAGCTGAGGTTGAGTGGCTTGCAGATAGATGTCTGCATTCCTTCACTGCCATCTCACCCTTGTCCTCTTTTTACTGGCATATCTGATTGTTGTGCCAATTAGGCAGTTTGCTAACTACCACCTACCACTCTAATTTAGCAGTCATGAAGAAGAGATTTTTACTTCACAGAGTAAATTGAATCATCCATGTCCATAAGGGGTCTGTTCATAATGTACCTGCTGATTCTTGATGATTGTAGATGTAGTACTGTGAAATCTTTCCAATTTTTTTCTGACTGTAATGAAAGCCAGCTCAAATCTGACTCTGTGTTGTTGTGATCGAGATTCAGTGCACGTTTTGATTGGGAAATGTCATGGCAAATGTTTCTGGGAGAGAGAGACAAGGCATATAATACTGCAGTGTACTTCGTATTAGACAAAGAAGTCTTAAAGACATATATTTATGCATGACAGTTACTTAGTAATGTTGATGGAATTGTATGTTACTTCAGCTTGTGAGATTTCATTTTCTGTGGCTTTCCTTGCCAGGAAAGCTGCAGCATTTCCCCAGCACACTGCTGACTGTGTCAGGAGTCTGGAGCTTTCAGTACTGTGAGTGCTCTTCCATGTGGTGCCCCTGCACTGTGCAATATTGTTTCTGCTTTGTTTGTAGATTCTGAAGGCATCTGTGCATTTTATCTTCTACAGGACTCAGTTAAGATCTGCCATATTATAGAGCTGATGCCCTAGAGCTGATGACTTGCCCTGAGCTTCTCCTGACTTTTCTCCCGAGTTTCTCTCTTGACTATAGAAAATTGCTTCAGGCAGCCTTTTGCCTGATACATGTTCCAGATATCCAGACCTGGGTAGCAAATCGTGCAGGAAAATGGTTTTCATCCTAAGTGGCTGCCATTGTAAAGTAAAATAACGCCTGTAGACAGCCTTAAAAAGAAATTTAGCTTTTTTTTTTCTCTTTTGTAGTTTCAATCAGAGCCTTCTTATCTGAACTGCATTTTTTTTCTCATTTTCTTCACAAGAGCTTTTTTATTATGTTTAGTATGCAAGGATGTGGTTAGGTTCTCATGATAACTTAAATGTGAGGTTTCAGGATTTACAGGCTTTCTTCTGTGATGACTGTAAATTGTCCATTGACATGGAGAAGATTTATAGGCCTTGAATGTCTATTTATGTCTAACACATGTGAGGTTGCAGGTAAAAAGTGCAGTGCAGTCCCTCCAAGCAAAGACCAAGTCTCTGGGCAGGTAGCCAGCTATACACAGCTGCATTAAATTCACACTAACAGATACATGGCATGACCTTCACTTCTTATCACAATCAGAAATAACTCCAGAAATGCAAAATACTCTGATACATTAAACCACAGCAATACTTACCAAGCCGCTCACAGTGATTTATTTCTACATCCCTTCTCTATCTGGGCAGGGATTGCATTTTCCTGAATAGACACTGCTTAAAATGGAATGGTTTCACCCTGGATGCATTCTGGGTGCTATTAAATGTTTAATAACAATTATATTTTTTTTTAAAAACTGGTTTCTGTTCCACATGGAAAAAAGACTTTCTGTCAGTGTAGCAGTTATAGTGTGACACCTGACAATTTACCATTTCTGTACATAGATTCATCAGAACAAAATATAATTGGAATTTGGCTTCTAGTTTTGTTAATGGTGCAGAAAGAATAATAAAATCTAATGAAAGAAATTATGTATATAGTCTTGGAATGGTAACAGAAATTGAACACTGGAAACACTAGATTTAAAGAGCTTATTCTTCCTGTGTTTTCCCTCTGCATTGAGCACTTAGTTAAGATTGCTTTGCAAACGAAAATAATTTCATTTTGATACAGCTCCCCTCTGGTTACAGCTTTGACTGTTTCTAATTTTCAGTGTTATTTCCTTTAAAAAACTCCCATTTTAGCACTCACTGTCATCATGATTTCCTCTTTTCCAAGCTCTGAAAAGTTGATAGAAATATGCTTTGCAGAAACCTTATCTATTTGTGTTGAAATGATAGCAGCAGTGTAGTAAGATTTTGTCTTTCTTCTTCCTAGCCATCTGCCTCTTTTATTTGGAGTGGGAAAAAACAGGTAGCAGCAATCAGATTTCCTTTGGTTCTTCTACATCTAAAGCTTTTTGAGTCATGCTTCAAGGCTATCTTTGGTTGGGTTTCAACTTACCCTTTTTGTCTCTAGCAAGTTACCAGTACTGTCATTATTTTTTTGCCAATGTGCCCCCTGTCTAATTTAATGCTGGTAAAGACAAAAAGAGCAATGGAGCAAGGAGGGCTTGGAAGCCCCACCTCTCCCCTGCCATGTCCCCTGACAAAGATGTCTGTCCTACTGTTCTCCAGTGTGTCTCTTTCACTGAAAACAAACTTGGCTTACCTTAAATTACTCTTCTTTATATTTCTTTGTGATTTCAGCTCTTCAGCCCTCCTTATTCCAAGCTTACTTATTCAAGTCCCTATGAGCAGTTGGTTTGTTTCTGCAGCTTGCAGTTGAAATCTGTTGTTTCAAGCTATGAAAAAGAACCGTCACCAACTGAATGTGAGAACAAGGAGTGCAAGAGGTGATGCAATTCCTCAGAAATCAATCCCTGTCATCAGAGCTTTGATTTCTCAGAGGTTAGATTATTACTTCTTGAAGAGCATTACTCATGGATATGTTCAGAAAATGAATATCTGCGTTGACAAAGGAAACTCTCTTTTAAACAGCCCAAATATTACAGCCCTCCAAATATTACAGCCTAATAATTTTCTCTCTTGCATGTTTTAATGAACTAGGCTAAGGTTTCAAAGACACCAGTCATCATATTGGTATTGTAAAGCATTTCCCAAAGGGCCTTCTTTGTAGAGTTTATGTTCTCAGTTCTTTTGGAATATCTTAATTTGGGCACTGAAAAATTGAGGTACCCGAGAACCATTGACTGTTTTTTTGAAATGTTGGCCTTCCAAACTTAGCTTTAAAGGACAAAACCACAAACTGACTCTGCATTTTCATGCACTGTGTTTTTTGCTTGCACCTATCCTGGTGTGGTCTGATTTCCTGAGACCTCACAGGCAGAAGCATTTCTCCATAGACATCTCCTCAGAGAAAGAGGTTGTTAGCATGAATATGGTCAATAACTTATCAGTAATGTCCTCTTGATGTGATCAAGATCATAGGGTTCCTTGTAAGACACTAAACTACCATCTGGCCACTTTGAAGGATGAGAGTCTCCCAGCACCTTGTCTGAAGCGTGCCAGGTGGGTTGTGCTCTTGTCAAAGTCCCCTGCTACCTTCTGCTTCTGATCATACCTTCCAAGGCAGAAAGAGCCTGGTTTTCATCATACCTTTCAGCTTTCTGGCTGACCAGTATACAGGACGGGCAAAAATATATTTTCCTAAAAAATGGTGGCTTGAAGGCCTGTATTTTTTTTAATGCTCATCTTACTTTAATTACTCACTTTGTTTTCTGATAGTCATAAAACATCATTTGTTTTGATTGGATTTAATATGGGTGCAATTTAGGAAATGATTATTAATCATTGAGCAGTAAGTCAAAATGAAGAACTAATTCAGAATTTCAAATAGCATATCTCTCAGGCATATTCTTGTTTTAAAAAACATACTCGTTGGGTATCTTTTGGATGAAAAACTAGGGTCAATGTCCCCTCTACATTTTTTTAATTCTGATGGACAGCTAGAAAATTATTATATTTTAGGAAATGTCTGTCTTGGTTTTTTGTGGAAGTAGTTTTATTCGCAAAGTAGAAATGTTTCATTGTTTTAAAGGCACTGTAGTAACCACTGTAGTAACCATTTTTCAGTACATCTAAGAATGGACAAGATAATGTAACTACACAGAAATGACCAATAGATCTGAATCTTCTGAAAATATATTTGATCTAATTTTTTCCTGATTTAGTCCTGTATTATTTCCTGTATTAGTCCTAATAATAGGACTAGTACAAGAGCCATTTATTGGCTCGTGTAGCAATTTATTGACTTCTTTTAATACCACAGGCAGATGCTTGAAAGCTCAATATTTGAACTGAGAAACACTGTAACAGAACTGGAAAAAAGTCTTAACAGTGTTGAAAATGAAGGTAAGTGAATTACAACAGTCTTTCCAATTGATTAGGAAACACAGATAAATAATTATTTTAGGAAGGACCTACAGGGCTCAAATTTTTATTTAGAAATTTAAATTTTTGCTTTTCAAACATGACTATTATAACTGTGGTGCTTCAGATGTGAAATTAAGAACTACTATGTGTGGCCATGCTAGCTTTTTTTGCTTAATTATTAATGAAACTATGAATTATATAAATTCACAGAGTTGGTTAATATTCTGACCACAGTAAGCCTAGTGAAAATTTCCCTTGATTTATATTTTCAAGCTCTTTTATATGCAAAGATGCTTATTATGAGGATTACTAAGTGAAGACTTTGTCAGTCTCCACTTAGTTAAAAGGAACAGTTTTTAAAAATGATTTTGCTTAAAATGACATGAACTAATCTGGGAAACATAATAATTCTGTATTTGTTCTTTAAGATAATGAGTGGAAAACCAGATACGAGACACAAGTAGAATTGAACAAACAGCTGGAAAGGCAAATTAATATTCTTCGAGATAAGGTGGAGCTTATTCGTGGAAATCCAGCAGGTAGAAATGGATATTTGTAACTTTTTCAATATAATTAGTGATGATTAGAGATGTTGAAATTATATCAACAGGTCACAATTTTCTGCTTATTTGTAGATAAACTGTCCCTTGTTCGCACCTTTGATAAAATGCCTGTGGTAAGTACTGTGACATTTAGTTGGCTTAACAACGAATCACAGTTTAGTTGGAAAACTCATATAGTCTTTGCTTTTTCATGACAAAAAATAGCAGCAGCCTGGTCTAGAAGAAAAAACAATCACTTCTGCTTATGTTTTTATTGTTTCATATCTGCAATTGCTTATAAAATATTGAGTAAAATCCTTATGTAGGAAGTACATAAAACCTGAATGTTGGGAAGAGTTATGAAAGAGTAGTGAAATGTTTTCCTGAGTGAAGGTTTTATAATTGAATCTGCAGTAAGGCTTGCAAGATGGAATAGCTGGACTAGATCTATGAAAAAATGGGACTTTGACCACTCTCACAGTAAAAAGTGTCTTCAGTTGTGACCAAATGTAATTCCAGCTGTTTCAGTCTTCTTGTCCTATCACTGGGGACTGTTGAGAAGAGCCTGGCTGCTTCTTCTTCATTCCTTCCCATCACAAATTTATACACATTGATAAGAACCGCTGGGCCTTCTCATCCCCAGGCTGAACAGCTGCAGATCTCAGCCTTTCCTCATCTGTCAGGTGCTCTGGTCTCTTAATCATCTTTATAGCCCTGTGTTGGACTTGCTCCAAGAAGTCCATATCATTCTTGTACTGAAGAGTCAAGAACTGGACCCAGCACTGCCGCTACATCTCACAAGTGCTAAGGATAAGGGTCTGATTACCTCCCTTGACCTGCTGGCAACATCTTCCTAATGCAGCCCAGGAACCACAGGGCACCCTTGCAGCAAGAGTGCATTGATTTCATGGGGTCACCTTGCTCACCAGGACCCCAAAGTCATCGTCTCCCAGGCTGCTTCCCAGCCAGTCAACTCCAGCATATACTGGTGCCTAGGATTATTTCTCCCCCAGGGGCAGGACTGCATTTACACTCCACATGATTCCTCTCTGCCTGTTTCTGCAGCTTCTTGAGGCATGGCAACACAATCCTCTGTTGTATCAGTCAATAATCCCAGTTTTGTATCAACCTAGGATAACCTAGATGAATAGTTGGAGTAACATTTTGCATAATACAGTCACAGGAAAAGTCCTTATTTTACAGTGAATTTTTGCATCACTGAAAGAAGTATCTGTTTTAATTTTTAAAATTTTATTCCTTAATGCACTCATACTTGATGTCCTTTATTTCAACACAGCTTAAAATATTTTTTCTACAGTCTTGAGGAGAAAATACCAAGGAAAAAACCCCAGCAAATATGGCAATTTTGTATTCTGAGGTAGTAAATGAAATACAAAAAAAAATTGTAGATTCAGAACTGCTTTTTCCTTAGCCTATCATCTGCTGAAATATTTGGCAACTTTTCTACTTCTTACCCACTTTTAGAAATAGGGAAGGTAGATAAAGCTGTCATAATGCCTCGTAACACAATGTGATAATGAACATTATGAAGCAGGGCTGTTGTGATTTTTATTCCTGTTGCTTATACTTACAGAAGTGTTACCATCTGACTTTTTTGGTTCTTCAGAATCTAAAGATTGTTGGGAGTTTAGTGACCCTAGAAGAGGCTGCATGCTCTGTTAGTGGGAAGGATAATTATCTGCTGTAAGCAGGGTGTGAATAATTAACTGCATTTTCTGATCTGATCCATGTCTTTCAAACAGTCAACATTTTTGCCAGTTTTAGTGTTGTCCTAGAGACCATGGAGTTTTGTAGGTAGGCAAGATTTTTTTCTTTAGCAGCCAATTAAAAAGAGAACAAAATCTTCCTCATCCCACTTTCCTGTTTCACTGAGTTCATCTGAAAATACAGCTGGGATTATGTTCAAAGAAAAGTCTTGAAGACAGAACACTGATCTAGAAAATTTACAGCAGAGTCTGGTTTGGATGATATTATTCCTGTCAGTCTGTAAAGGACAGACTGGCATGCATAGTTACAGTATCACAAGTATTTATTCCCATCCAATTGCCAGTACTCTCCTAGCCAATCCAATTACACCTTGCCAGGCACTCCAGGAGGAGTCTCACACCAGCGAGATAATCTCCTTTCCCACCAACCCAGTACATTTCTAATCCCTGCTATGCACTGCACTGCCTGCTCACCAATGAGCCGTGGTTCTGAGAGATTTGATTACTGTTCCCATAAAGAGAAGAATGCCAGCCCAACTGAAAGGTTCATCCTGCCGGAAGGAGTCTAGAAGAGAGCTTGAGGAGTCCTAGGCTCACTTAGGGAAGCCTGGGAAAGTCTGGAGTCCATGTGCTAGGCCATGCAGTTTCAAGTCCTTACTTCATTCTTCCACCTTAGAGTTAATAAATCCTCCTGTTTACTAATCAGAAAGGGAAGTGCTTTAAGGATTTAAAGAAATCTTTCATTTTTTCTTGTTTTGATTTTGGGAGATGGAAAGAGCAGAACAATATTAAGGTATTACATGGAGTTTGCTGGTTTTTGGTTTTGGTTTTTTTTTTTTAACTGAAGCCATTAGAAAAGTGTTTATTTACAGATCCTCTTGGAGAATGAAGAGCTGCTTTGCTTTTTATATATATAATTTTAAAAGATAAAACATTGGTAAAAATTCACAGATGATTTTTTGTGGTGTTCAAGCATTTAGGTTTGTTAAAATTCTTTTGGGCTTTTTGAGAGTTGTTCAGGGGATTAGGGAAGAATATTTAGCTTCTTCACAGATGAGAATAAAGAGCAGATGTGAGTGGTAGAAAAACAAAGAGTTTTCAGCCAGTCATCAATATACATTTGCTCAAAGTAAAAATGCTGAGAGTGGGTATATAAAGCATCGCATGTGTGTCTGTAAAATCAAAAGTACACTGTGATATTCAGCTTTCAACTTGCAGTTCCATATGAATCAGAAATATATTCCTATATAAATATATACTTCCTAAGTGTATTGCATAGGAAAGATTTATTCACTGAAAGGCTTGTCAAACACTGGAACAGGCTGCCTAGGGAAGTGGTTGAGTCACTGTCTCTGCAGGTATTTAAAAGACAAGTATTGTGGTGCTTGGCAACATGGAGTAGTGGTAGACTTGGCGCTACGGGGTTCATGGTTGGACTTGATGATCCCAAAGAGGTTAATTCTGTGATTGTGTGAAGCTCTATGGAAAGATTGAAAAGTGGTTCTTTCAGAAAGGTGATACAATTCCTACAACGTGGCAACAGTAGACAGTAGATTTTCAGTAGATTTTGTTTTGAGCAATGTATTTAGAAAATGAAATTTTATTTTCAAGTATTTATAACCTGTCTTCCCAAGAAATTTAGAATTATAAATAGGGTTATTAGAAGGACCTCTAACAATTCTTAATTTACTAAACAATTTCATCTGTAATTTACAGAGGAGTTATCTCAAAGATGCTAAAGAGATTTAGCTCACTCAAGCTAGTTATTTTAGCTCCTACTATAGTGAATAGCGGGAGAAAACCATGTCTATAGAGTAATTCAACCTATTTAGATATAGGTAGCATAAAATATTTTCTTAATATCAAGCACTACAGGCAAAATAAAAAAAAAATATATTAGTCATCAGGGACCTGGCAGTCAGCAAGCTATAAAAACCTGAATGAAAGAGAAGAATACAAATGCAAATTCTAGAGTGATGAACAAGGAAGCACAGAGGATTTTCTGTGTTGAAAAATTGCAGTAATTGTTGCAGATGGCTTGCATTATTTTTGCTTTAGAATTAGAATTGAATTGAAGAACAATTTCTTTCTATTAAAAACACCCCTACACCATTTATATATACAGTTATTATTCTGAAGTCCTTATGCTGATATGCGATAATCCTTTTTTTTTTTATTCAGAAAAATTATGTAGATGTAACATACCAATAAATGCAGAACCAATACCTTGAACACAGAAATTCTTACTGCCAGGGTCTAGAAAATAATTTTTGTGTACTAAGGGCAGATTAAAAATAACAGTGACAAGCACAAGGGAGTTCCAACAGTGGACTGTTTAGTCAGTAATTTCCTTTATGTCTCAATGAAAAATACAAATGTCATACAGTACTTCAGAAATAATTACAGAAGGAGTGCATTCTCTCTAAAGTATAACAAGATGTGAATTTTACTTGCGTCTTTTAAACATGCTGCTTTCATTTGTTTGTGTTTTTTCATAAAATGAGTTTTGGTAAAATACATGTTCTCTGCTAAACATAATTTCCCATATAAGCAGAAAGACAACTATTCCTTTCTCTCTCACCATTTCTGCAGGAATGAATCCCTAGATAGCAGCTTTAGTATGCAAATACTGAAAAGCACACTGCAAAATCAGTTCAGAAGAGCACACTCCTGATAGCATTGCCTTAGCAACGCTCTAGTTAAGATTAGCCCAGGAACCAGGGCTTCTGTGATAAATCACCATTTTTTTGTAATGTCCAGTACCACAGAAGAGAAAATTCTGACATTAAGGGCCAGATACTTGCTTTGCAAACCTGCCTTTCTGTAAGGACAGTGACCACAGAACTGATAGCCTCACACAACCACCTCAGAGTTTTTGCTGTCAGTTTTAAACTATAAGCAGAATGCGTGGCAGTGTCACGGTGGAGACATACGTGATTACAATATGACAGGAAAGGAATCTTGGGTTTGTGAAAACATGCAGTGAAGAATTTGTATTTCAGTAGGCGTTGATAACTGCCTGTAGGGAACATCAGCACTCATAATGTCATAGGAAATGTTGACAATTCTCCTAGCAAGTGACTCTTAAATGAACCTTGTTGCTCATCCTGGGTTAATCCAGTGGCTCTATGGAAAGAAGAAATCTGGTATCCTGGCTTTTCATGAAACTTGGAAGTATTTTGGAGAAAGTTCTGTTTCTTTCTCTGCCCTAAGCTGTTATTCTGCCTTCTCACAGACTTCCCCTTCCTACTCCTTTCATTTGACCTCAAATAAATACTTCAAATACCTCCAAGAGACCTTTCTTCTTTTCCTAGTCAAGTTGTTCCTCCTGGTGGCCTTGCTCAAACCAGGAGACTGTTTTACTCAAATCACTTTGTGGTATGCCCAGAGGCAGAATACACTTTGTGTTTCAAAGAAAACAATCAGAGAAAAATCTTGGAGTCAAGTGACATTCCTATTTCTCTGTTCTCAAGGATTCCATAGTTCCTTGTTCTGTCAATCTGAACTACAGCCCTGGAGGTCTCAGTTTTAACTTCCCTGTCCAAGTCAGCGCACAACCCCTGTGAGCATTGTGTGGAGACCACTGAGATAAGGATTTAGGGAGTGAGCATCCCACCCCTGTGCACTAGTACAGCTCACTAAAGCAGTTCCACTCCGGGTCTGGTTTGGAATCTAAGGATGATGCTGACCACAAGGGGGCACTTGGCATTTAGGCAAGTGCAGGGAGCCTTTCCTTGCCTCTGCTGACGCTTTTGCGGGATCCAAGTGCATGTTGCATGGAAAAATATGCTATGCTAAATAATTTTGAGGTATAATTTTTTATGCGATGTATGACTCGTGAACTTATTGATACCAATCTAAAATCAATTTCCATTCCAGTAAAACTAAAGATGTATTATTTGGTTTTGCCACTAATGAGTTTAAAATGATATGTTAAAGGATTCAGTTAAGTCACGTGATGAATGTCAACTCCTCGCTCGTGTTGGAGGGAGGGGAGCTTGTTTTCTAAACAAAACTTTATTTAATTAAAAACGTCAAGTAGAATGGGTTGCAAAAAGCTTCTTGCGTTGCTTTTTTTTTTTTTTTTTTTTTTTTTTAGCAAAACTGACAGATACATTGTTTCTGTTCTAAATCTTGGAGAAAAATTAAAGAGGAAGCAAATTGCCATAAGGATCATTAGTCTGCATGAGCAGGGCTCTGATGAAAACAGGTTTGAGCTGCTTGATGATGCCATGGATTTGGCACCTTGTCTGTTGTGAAATGACTGTTAGAAATTGTCACCTCTGTTGCCACTGAGAGCAGGGCAAGGAAAAATCCAGAATGAGAGCAACTTGTGTGGGTGGCCTTAAAATTCACTTGCAATATCTTTCCATATAATTTCATTTTCTTGCAATATTAAGCCAAATGTGTAACTTCAGTCAAGTGAAAAGAAAATGGTGGGAAAAAAGGAACTGGAGAATTGGTGTTCCCTTTGTAAAACTCTGGGCTTCGTCATTGCTGGACACAAGATTAATGTGTCTTTGCTCTGAAAGTGAATCATGCTAAGCACCACAAAATTCTGTTATATAAAGGAAGTATTCATTTAAAATCTCAGCGTGTCTTTTAGGTTTTTGCCAGCTTGCTCAGAGTGGTTTGACATGGATGATGTATTGAAAACTAAGGATCTTAAATTCAGGTTAAATGCCTTAGTCAGCTTATGTTTTCTTTTCAGGCATACAATGTCCCACGATTCATGTCTTAGTAGAAGAACCTGTAATGAATCTATCTTAAAAAAAAGATCAGGATTCAGTTAAACTACTTCTAAAAAGGTTTTCCAGAACTTATCATACTGGTTCATCCTGGAGTTTTGTAGACAATTTTTCATTCTGGGGGAAATCTGCATAGCTGGGAAGTTCCTTCTGGTTCTCTTGAGCTTTCACTGGTCCTTGCTTTGTTTTCAGTCTTTTTCATGATGTAAGAACTTTGCTACAAGTTGGTGTTACTTTATGCCTTAAGTTCTGTTTTCTGTGAACTTTGGGGTTGTTTTACAGTAAGAAGTACTAAGCTGATTATATAAGCATGATCATAGAGCATTGAATCTGTTTTGGTAAGGATTCTTTCTGCATGCTTCCCACAGAATTCAGGAAAGGCAAATCCAGCTCTTAATGATTTGGCTGAGTTGATATGCTGTTGTTTCTCACTTCTTGATTGGTATTGATTTACAGCAGCTAAAATCTTCAGATAAACAAGGACTCTGCTAGTTCCCCAATAACTGCCTTGAAAGTAGGAGTGGGAGATAACTTACAATCAGTCATGGCTAAAGTAGACCTCTAGAACCTCTATGAAGTTTTGTCCTTTAAAGTTTCTTAGTGTCTGGTTTTGAAATTGCATTCTGTAGTGTTTGGGGTCTTGGAGAGGTCTTTTAGTTGAGTAGGAACATCTGTGTCACAAGATTTCCACAGGAACTTCAGTACTGCCATACTGAGCTCTGTGTCATCAATTAGGTTCATGGATGCAGGAATAGAAGCTCTCAGGCTGGGTTAGCTGAGTAAATTTCGTAGGTATTAGCTGTGAGAAAGGCAGCTAGATTGGGATTCAAACAGATTGCATATTAACGATGGAAAACCAATAGGTAGTTGGTAAGAAAAACCCAAGAAGTGTGCCTGAAATCCTGGCTTCGCTCCAGAAATAGACATGACCTTTCAGCCTTTCTCACTTTTTCCATCTCCCTCCATGCAAATATTTGTATTTCTGACTAATTGACAGCCTGGCTTCAAAAATTGTGTCAGCACTAGTTAAGTATGATGGTGGCAAGGGCATTCTCAGGCTATGAGATATGAGAATTCAAGCTCTTGGGGAAGCAGAGGACTAAAATGTAACTCAACTACTTTATTTCTGGGTTAAATTTTAGGCTGTTAGATAGAAAAGGCTTTCTTCCCCAGGTAACATGTATAGAACATCCTTGCCAGGTTGTACCCTGTTAGAGGGATGACCACTGGAAAGCTTTTTATTGAGACTCTATGAAAGCTTTCAGCAGCAAACCAGGCAGCTCAATTCAGCTTGGTCTTATGGGCAATCACAACAGCAACAGCTCAGATGCCTCCCTGTTTTTTTACAAAAGCAGATGTGAAGAATGTAAGACATTGCATAGACTGCTTTATTAGCAGTAAGATGTTAAATTCTGCCTGAAGTGCAATTCCAGCTCGAGTCCTACTTTGATTTTGGGCTTCACTTCCCAATCTGTAAATTCTGAGTATTTTATAGCTTTTATTTTTCACAAGGGATTTGTAATCATGGGTTTATTACAATTTATGAGGTGGGTTTCTTACAATTTATGATGTAACTGTGTACTTTTAGTCACATTATCAACCTATTTCCGTCTGCTTGTTCATCAAAAGCAGTGTAGTGCACAGTTTGTTTGCTTGCATTTGGATAACATCCTTGCTCCAGAGCTGACTGAATGCCCAGGCATCTGCAGTGGACCAGCTGCATTGGCAACAAAAAATAGACAGTGCTTCTGAAAGGACTAATGAAAAAAAGATCTAAAAGTAGTCTACTTTATAAGTGAAAGAAGCCAAAGAAATTAGATGAGTACCATCACTGAGGAGACACCAAATTGTTGCAGCAACAGCTGCAACACAAGTCTTGCTGTCTTATATAACAATGATGGACAATCTAGTAAAGAAATAAATAGTGTGTTGTGGATGTACACAGAACAAATCTGGAGAGCAGCATGAACTTTTGTATTTACTGTATTTGAGCTTACTGTGGTGATACAAAATATGTAGTAGGTGGTACAAAAGATTTTGTACAAAATATGCTGTCACATGGTTATAATCTTTAATGTGCACTGAGGTCAAGAAGGCAAAAAAATTTAGTTTCCTAGTTCAACAGTGCTGAGGTCTTCTCTGTCTTGTTAATTCTGTAGAGACACTGATGCTGAAATGAAATAGCACATGACCCTAGTGGAATTAAGCCAAATCTTCTCTTTAATCTGCAGCTTACTTTTTCTCCTTGAATTGGCCAACATTGCCTGAATTGACTGTAGGAGCCTTCTGTATTTGGACAAAGATTTTATCTACATCCAAGGTACTTCTGCTTTAATTAGGAAAAAAACCTGCAACTACTGCTCAATTCTTTTCATGTCTCCAATATACCTGTTGTAACAGATTAAAGTTAATAACGGTTCAATCAGGGGCAAAATACTCCTCAAAGATACAGCTCTTCTTTATCTCTTTTTTTTCTTTTGAACAGTGGGAGGGGTTATTCTCTCTTGCAACATGTTTTAAAATACTGTGCCTTTTGCCAAGCTCCTGCAAAATCTTGGTTTTAACAGAAATTATCCCTATGGAAATCTTCATGAAACCCAGAATTTTTTAAATGAAAAATAAAATTTGGAGCCAGATAAGTAACATGTTATGTAGAAAATTATGCAAAAGAATAAAGGTTGCACTAATCTTCAGATGCTAGAAAAGACTGTAGACTTAAAACAGGCAGATGTAATTTTTTTACCAGCAGCAAGCATTCATAAACTCTCTGAGAAATAAACCATATATGGATACAGGCCTTCTGGATCTGAGACTAGCATGATAAATAGGGAAAATTTTTTAAATTCCCATGGAAAAAAGAAGGGGAAACTATTTGGAAAATTTTTATCTTGTTTCAGTGTTTACCAGGAAAATCTGGTAAACAAAGGCCTAGCAAAGCATTAAGGTCATGAGAAGAAATAACTGATTAGTAAGGGAATGGTCAAGTAATCAGCATAGTAAGGAAAGGATTCATCTATTTTGACTAAGGAGGTGCTTGTGTTAGAAATATAAAAAAAAAAATTTCTAAACCAGATACTTATTTTACACAGGGAACCTGAGCAAACAAATGGAAGAACCTGACTGACCAGGAATGTAATAGCATTGATAGCAAAACCATGAAGGGATAACAAGTATTAAAGGTACACACTTGCCAGGAAAGAACAAAACAGAGATAGATGTGGTATGTAGCAGATGTGAGAGACTTTGACAATAATGTTGTTGATCCTTTCTTCATCAGCTGTTTGGGTGAATTAATCTTGAGGATGGATTGGAAAACAAAGTTTAGTCACAATAGTACTGGGAAATAATATTGAAATGTACATTGAACAATATGACTCTCTTAAATATTAGGACACAAATATTTACTTTTCTATATGTAGCTGTCTACCTCTTTGCTAGGTCTTTTAATTCCTACTATAGGCAGTTAGGTCTTATTAATACAGTCAGCTGAGTAAAGAGATTTGTATCTAGATTTATTTAGTTGGCATCTTCAGTGGAATAATTGTGTAAGTGATGAGCCTTGAAGATGTTTCAGTGCACAGTAGCCCGTTACTGCTCCAGAAGGATGTGTCCTGTGTAACCCATGTGTCATATCTGCCACACATGAATGTCTTGGACTCTCTAGAAGAAGTCAGGCTGAACTCAGCTGAGCTTTTTAGCTGCTTAGCTGAATGAATCACTGCACGTCACTGATTGTCTTCACTCTGACTCTTAGTAGGAGTTCAGCTCACATTTGGATACTCAAATGTAGATACCCTCACCTCAGACTGAATCCAGTCAAATATACATATAAATATAATATTTGGATGGAATATTATTTGGATATAATATTATTAGACTACTCACAGAATTTGTATTGTATGTTAGACTTGTAAATAAAGACTAAAAACCAAGTGGTAATAATGATGAGGCACAAAACTCAATTGATAATTAACACGTTTTATCAGAAAATAATAGATAAAAGGGACACAATGCTATTGTAGATTTTTAAGATCTACAAGAACATTGCAGAAAATCCAGTCAAAAAACCTGTCAGATTGAGTGATCATGAATTCATTCACTTTAAACTAAACATGTATATGTTGCCTAAGTTTTAAGTAAAGACAGAAACAATAAAATGCAGGAGAAAGGAAAAAATAGCTAATGTCAGCAAGTGCTTGGAAGAAGAAATGACAATAACTAAATCCTAAGGAAAACTCAAAGAGCTGGATATGCTTAAAATGAGGGAAATGGGTAATCCATATCTCAGGATTCTGAAAGAACTGGTTTGTCACATCACTGATGTGATAGCAAGTGGTTCTAATAAACATGTGCACATTGTGTGCACTGGAGAAAAGCCCTTTTATCAGTTTAGAGATAAAGAGAGGAATAGTTGCAAAATGAAATTGAAATATGGATATATTAAAAGGGGCTCATGGTGGGCAAACCTGTTGACATTCTGTGATAAAATAATACATTTGTTGTCGCAATAAATACAGTAATCCTGTTCACTGTGACCTCTGATAAAGACATCATGTCGCATGGGAAGTGACTGATTAATTTGGAGAAAATGAAAATGAATAGATTTGTTAGAGGAGTAAAGAGCTGGCAAATGGAACATGATAGCAGTGATTAGTGAAGGAGTCTGCTGGGACAGTACAAGCAGAGGTCTTCCAGGACCAGGTTTAAGATGAACCTTAATATTTAATGCATGACCTTGATACACACAGTAGAATTAGATTGTGATATCTCTCTCCTGAAACCAATTATATAATATAATTGGGATCTGGATGTGGGTTAGAAAAAGAAAGACAGTGAAGAGTAGATTATTAAAAATGTGAGTAAAATGTAATAGTGTGGACCAAAGGATTTAGAAAAGAGTAAAGAAATTACGTTATGAGTTGAGAACTGATACAACTGCAGGGGTGCATCTGGGTATTCTAGCTGATGCCTTGTTGACTGTGAGCCATTATTGTGCAGCTGTACAAAAGGAAAATGCAATCCTAAAATTCATATAGGTAAAGAAGTATCACTGATTGTTCAAGGCAGCGAGATGGCTTTTGGAGTACTGCATACTGTAGGCCAGTTCTGTTCTCTAGCCATAAGAAAGTTGAGCTCTAGCCTGGTGCACAAAGGGATTACTAGGATGATAAGATGAAAGGACAGCCTGGTATGTGAAAGATAATTTCTGCAAGTTCAGCTTAATCATTCTAGTAAAATGAATGCAGAAAAAAGATGCTCATGTCTTCAGTCTATACATGCTGGGGACAAATAGCAGGGGGGAAGAAGAACAGTTATTTAAAACGCATTTAAGTACAAGAACAAACTTGATTGACCTTGAATAATAATAGAATCATGGAATGGTTTCAGTTGGAAGGGACCTTAAAGACCATTTAGTTCCAAGCCCCTGCCATGGACAGGGACACCTTACACTGGATTGTCTTGCTCAGAGTCCCATCCAACCCTGAAGACCTCCAGGGATGGGGCGTAAACAACTTCTCTGGGCAACCTGTACCTGTGCCTCACCACCCTCACAGTAAAAAAATTCTTAGTAATATCTAATCTAAACCTGTTCTCTTGCAGTTTAAAGCCATTACCCCTTGTCCTGTCACTACATACCTTTGTATAAAGTCCCTCTCTGGCTCTCTTGTAGGCCCTCTTCAGGTACTGGAAGATGCTATAAGGTCTCCCTAGAGCCTTCTCTTGTCCAGGCTGAACAACCCAGCCGTCTCAGCCTGTCTTCAGAGGAGAGGTGCTCCAGCCCCGTGATTTTTGTTCCCAGGGTGCAGTACTCCAGGTGGGGTCTCAAGAGAGCAGAGCAGAGGAGGGCAATCACTTCCCTCAGCCTGTTTGCCACACTTCTGATGCAGCCGAGGAAACTATTGGCTTTCGGGACTGCAAGCCACATGGCCAGATCATGCCAAGATTTTAATCTACCAACATCCCCAAGTCCTCCTTCTAAAGATCGCTCTAAATCCATTCTCTGGAAAGGATGCACATTCTCCCTAGACTTCCTGTTATTACTAACATACCTATAGAAGCTTTTCTTGTTGCCCTTGACATCCCTGGCTGTGTTTAATTCTGTCAGGGCTGTAGCTTTCCTAAACTGATCCCTGACTGTTCAAACAATCCCTGTATTTCTCCCAGGCTACCAGTCTATTTTTCTACCCTCTCTTACCCTCTCTAGGCTTCCTTCATGTGTTTGAATTTGTTCAAGAGCTACTTGTTCATCCACACAGGCCTCCTGGCATGTTTGCCCAAATTCCTCTTTGTTGTAATGCAGTGTTCCTGAACTTGGAGGGCAAAACTCTGTGTTAGAGACTTCTATAATAATGTACTGGATGGAATAATAATCTACTGGATGGAATGGGTCAAATTATGAATGAGATTATGAAAAGCAATTCCCTGTGTTAGTAGTAGAGGAGGACCTGCTTGGGTCTTCCCAAGTGTGGGTGTGTGTTTTAATTCCATTACACAACAAACAAAGATTTGGCCGGTGCCAGTAACCAAAAATGGACTCTACTGCTGTTACTCATTCCTATTGTAGACAACGTAGATGGCTGCACACCTAAGACAGTGTCTCCACAAAGTACTGCTTTCTAGCCAAATTGGTATGAGTTACCTTTGATGTCCCATGTGGCTCTTCAACCAGCCCAGCAGCTCTCTCAGCAAGTGGTTTGAAAATGGATGTGCTGGTAAGATGTGAAATCTTCTTCCTGCTAAAGAAGAGCCATCAGAGGGAATTTCGGTTAGAACAAAGGAGCAATTCTGACTGGTCACCACAAGGTGACTTTGCCTAAGATGCCAAGGAGCAGCAGTGTGGAAAACTGTACCTATGTCATTTTAACACAGTGGAAGTGTGTAATGCATAACTGGTAATTGTAGCATGTGGTTAATTGCTTTTGCCTCTGCAGTGTGCCAGCTAGAACCATGAAAACAAAAAACACACAGGAACCAAAGAGAATGACAAACATCATAATGCTTGAAGAATAAGGACAATGGTGATAACATCTTTATAGAGAATGGAAATAGTTGTAAAACACTGTTTTATTTACCATAACCACAGGGTTCCTTAAAGGAGGTTCTTAAACAGCTAGAAGAAGAGAAGAAAATTCTCCAGAACCAGCTAAAGGACTATGAACTTAGAGTGGAACAAGAAGCAAAGGTTTGTCATCACTCTATCCCTCTAGACTGTAAAAGCTGTTATGTTGTGTGGCAAACAATTGTGTGTGGAACACACAATAGAATAGTTCCAGAAAATGTGTCACTGGAAAAAGGATTTGCTGTATATCTGAATCTTCTGTGTGATTCAGATTTGAAAATTTGTGCTTAATGATAGCCTATATCTCATTTTAACTGTAGGCTTACCACAAAGTTAATGATGAGCGGCGCTTGTACCTCTCAGAGATCTTACAGGTAAGAAACATGTGTGACTCAGTAACTTTTAATGCTTTCTTAATATAACAACAATATCTGTAATGCCATTAGATCAGGGTGTTTTATTACTTCATTTGTATATCAAATATCTTACAAAAGCTGCTTTTGAAAAATTTTAAGAGCCATAAATTGAAAGATTGTACAGTTTATTTATTTTAAATACTTTTTTGCTTTTGTATCGATTGGAGTTTCAGTTTTCTCTAGCATAGTAAAGTGCCCATAACTGAGAAAATGAAAGCAATTTTCTGATGCTTGGCTATCCATTAGTCACAAGACTGCTATGCAGTTGAACAGAACAGAAGCGAATTGTCAGCAGTAGTGACAGCCACCTTAAGTAGTAATTCCTCCTTTTCATACGTCTCCTTTTTTCTTTTAAAGATAAACTATCTGACTAGTTCAGAATTAAATACAACATATATTTCCATTAACTTTATAAAGCAGGGATATAACACCTTGTTTTGGTGAAATCACAGGTTAAATTTTATTGATGCAATTATGTAATACATGAAATTTTATACTACAAACTAGAGAAACCTGGAAAGAAATCTGTAAAGATTTATAGTACTTATTATTCTAGAAAAGCTCTAAATTCCTAAATAATGTAAAAGTAATAGCCTAGTGTGATATTCAAGAATTGCTGCCACTGAGTCCCTTTCATAGCTAACTGGGGTAAAAGCCTGTAATTAGCATGTGTTTGCACAGTGGGCAACTGATTCCCTTACATGGTTCATTGCTACTTTGGGAAATCTAAAAGAATTGCTTAAATGAACTTTCCAGCATGAAACCAAGAAAAAGCCTGGGAAATGCTCATGATAACTGTTAATATTTTTACATTAGCAGTGAAACTGAGAACTTCTGGAGGAAGAAAGGAAATAAAAGCAGATTTTATTACTGAACATGCTAGCAAGAGGAGTGTCTATGTTCAGCTCCCTATTAAAACACTTAAATGTGCGTAAGACACCATTTGAAGTGAGGTATGTGCACTGGCACCTTGCATAGTGAGGCACTGGGGTCTAGGATTTTGCCATCAACACTCGAGGTAGTTAGTACATTATATTTTCAGCAATTAATTATTTACTCTCATGATTTCAGTATCATATGAGAACAAAATAGTCATCCTCAGATTAATATTCCTATCTTTAGTTCTCTAAACATCAAGTAGCCGTTCTAAAGTAGTTGTAGAGGAATCCTCTGTAATCTATGAAGAAAGAATCATGTGCAAAGTATCACATCTGTTTTTAGGTCAAGATGAAATTAATTTCCCTGGGGACTTTTCTGTCCCTCCTCCTGAGCTCTAAGCAGAGCGTGAGTAGTTTAGATTAAACATCTACCTTGTACATTGCTGATCTTAGCAGGGCAGTCACCCCCACATCCCAGCTGCTGTGTGCAGTTTTGAGCACCTCAGTCTAAGAAGGGCATCCAACTACGCAAGTGTGTCCCAGGGAGGGTGAACCGTGTGGTCTGGCCTCAAGGGCAGGATTTATGAGAAGCAGCTGAGGTCACTTGATTGATTCAGCTGGGATGAGAGAAGGTTGAGGGGTGACCATATTGCTGAGCAGTGACCTCACCCCACACAGCCCCACACCTTCCTCTAGGGGGGCAGAGGAGGGGAAGGTGCTGATCCCCTCTCCGTTGTGACCAGTGATAGGACATGAGGAAAGGGAATGAAACTGCATCAGGGGAAGTGTAGATTGAATATTAGGAAAAGGGTCTTCATTGAAAGGGTGGCCAATCACTGCATCATGATCCCCAGGGAATTGGTCATAGCACTAAACCTGTCAGACTTCAAGGAGCAACTGGATGACACTCTTTAATTTTAGGTAGTCCTGCGAGGAGCAGGAAGGTGGAATTGATGATCTTTATGGGTCCTTTCCAACTTGAGATATTCTATGATTCTGTGGTTTACTGATGCTTTCAAAAAGATCAGTGATTTATCTGTTCCCTTCAGGTCTTTTTCTGCCATGACTTTGATTTGACTTTTATATTATTTTAAAAACTGTATATGTTAAAATCTGCCTTCTCTTTTAACAGTTCACTTTAACAATAGAGGCAGAAGTAGACATACATTCAGTACAGACTCCTTCAACTGTACTAAAATATCAATGTTCTAGAGTCTGCACCGTAATAGTGGCTGCTGTTGAGTTAGAAGGGTTTACCCATAGGCTAACAATTTTCATACCTTGCACAGTAAATATACCACAGGGTATTGCTATCCTGTGACAACAGTGTATCCCAGTGACACTCTCTTATTTACAGAGAATGGATATAGTGTTCTTTTAAGCCTTTGTTTTCTCTCATTATGTTGGTAATTTTTTTATAGCTGTCAGTAAGGAAAAAAAATCACAGCATGGAAGTTTTTTACTGGTAGGTATTAAAAAGTACCAGGTGTTTTAGGTTTTTCCTGCTTTGTTTTGGATCCCTCCTGAAGCCTGTGGCAGAAGCAGAAGACAAAGATGCTTCTGAGCAGCCATTTATTTTAATTATCTTTTTATTAAAGAGTGCTTTTCTGCTTTTTTTTTTTGGTATTTATAAAATATATTTTTCTTCTGAGTGCTTTTGATGTTTGTCTTGCGCGGTCCATAAGGATGTAGTCAGTTTTAAATTATAGTTTTAGAATAAATTAAACATTTCACAATCTTGGGAACTCATGCTAGAGGCACCAATGGTTTCTGGTGTATTCTTGTTTGCTTTCTTTGTTTTGTTTTTAATCTAGGAAAGAATTGGTTTGGAATTTGGAGTCCACAGATCTTAAAGGCACTCTCTGGTGGTGTTCAGAAATCAGTTTGAGAGGCAAGCAAAGAAGAACTATAGTGGTTCTTTAAAAAGGCCATTCTTTCAGGCCAGATTTTTGCCACAAACTGTTGCTAGCATAGTGGAATCTAACTTGCGACTGGGATTTCTTTGCAGAAAAGGCCCAGGGTTATAGATTGCTACAGCTGGAAAGCTCCTTGTACAACAATGGCTAATTTTATTTGGGATAGGCCTGGAGTAAACTGTACCAGCAAAAAGTGCTATGGATAATAGTCATATACACCGGTACTCTATATTCATATAAATTACAAAAACAGTGAAGGCAACCTTGGCATTGCTCTTTCTTCATATGTCACAGAATCACATCACCTCAGATATGATAAGATAATAAATTATACTAGCAATCATCTTCAATACTGGAGTTCCTCAATTACAAAAATTTCTTGCCTTCAATAAAGTAAATCTGTGCAAATCCTATTTACTTCTGTAACTGTGATTGGTGTTAGGATTTAACTTCTTTTGTAAAAATTTGCCTATTGCAGATCTCAGCTAAACCTAAAATTGTTGAAAGGAAAAAAACAGATGCTCTGACTGGCAAGGGAGAAAAACAGATACTGAGGTAAATTTCCTTTATATTCCCTGTTTTCTAGTTGATTATTTTTTGCTAAGTACTGTTTTGGACACTGCAACTTTCTGTTCATGATAAATATCACAGCATAAACCCACTGACAAAGTATTACTCAACATAATTTTTGATATTGCTTTTCATCAGTTTTATTTAATGCAAATATTGAAAATACATACATTTAAATCATTGTTTAACAGACTTCTGTTTAGTTATATCGGTTAGAAATATAAATTTGAAATAAGTCCACCTGCTCTGAGATACATAGAAATAAAAATAATTTCTGATTGTAATACTTGTGGATAAGCTTCAAATTTGAAGAGATTTATTTTTTAACTGAATTGAATATATTGAGAATATAAAGTGTGAAGAATATAGGGAGCATATATGAAAAGTTTGTTGGACCCAGTCACCTGCCTCCAGTGGCCATAAACAGATGCCTACAAAAGTGTGGAAGCAAGCAGATATAATACTTAATTTTGAAACTCTCCCAAATAATTTATGTTTGGAAACTTCCTAAGATAGTGTGGTTTCTATGTATTTAGTGTCTCACAGTAAATACTCTTCCACAAACCCACTTACCTATATTATTAAAATGAGCACACACAATATATATTGGAATCATCTGAAAACATAATGAGTAAATTATAAACATATTATTGTGTAGACCTATTTGCTTACCAGCCTTTTCCTTTCATTCTGTGTAAGCACAGAATCACAGGATTACATAAATTGGGATAGTGAATCTTGATGTTCCAGGAGAGTATATTAGTAGAATATGAATTAATGCAGTACAATATGAATTCAGTTCTATAACTGAAGTTTCTCAATACGTAAAAAGCACTGTGTGGGTTTGAAGTGCCCCATATGCCACTGTATCACTTCTGACCCTGGTGATATTTAACATGGTTCCTATGGAGAAGGTCAGAAAGCTAGAACCAGGAGGATTCACTGCCTCTGCAGTGAGATTAAATATCATCAGCCAGATATGGAGGTTTGCTGAGGGTTAGCACTGATCTGCGATTATGGTGGGGTTTTTTACAATCTATTTTAGTAGACCATTACTTACCCTGCAATTATATGACAGTGTGTTTCTGTAATTTTCTTTATATCAAACAAAAGAAAATAAAGTGTAAAAGAAAATAAATTGTCCTGTAACTGCTGGTCTCAGAAGATGTGTGGTATAACAAAATATCCCATTTCAATCCATTTTCCCTAAGAGGACTTTTTTTTACTTTTCAATGTTCTTTAAACACATGAAAATAATTTTTCATCCTTTAAATTGTCCTTAGTATATAAGGACCTAGTTTTCAGATAATTGACTTTTATAGCCAGTGACTTAGAACTTTCAGGACAAACTTCAATCTTTGCTGGCAACATGGATGTAAGAGTGTTACATGGATGTAAGAGTGGGGATTTGGCATAGTTTGTGTTTTTAAAAAATACTAGAATATAAGTATGCGCCTCATGAACATCACAAGGTAACTACAGCCATTGTTATATTATTCCTTTTTAATTATGTTTTGATTTATAGCCTGGAGGTTGTTTGTTCAAGCTGACATTAATGAGAAATAATTCAATTAAAATAAGAGAAGACATGCATGTTCCTGAGAGTAATTTGAAAATTTTCTGTCTAGAGTTCTTATCTCACCTTTGTTGCCCTTTTACAAAATACCTGCATTGGAATTCAAACCATACTAAGAAACTGCTTAATGCTTGTTTTAACTATAGGAACAGGTACAGAAAGCCCAACCTGTGTATTAAACGAACACCGAAAACATTTTTGCGTAGTAGTAGTGAACACTAATGTGGATTCTTTGCTTTTTTTTTTGCTAAGGTTGGGATTAAACGTGCGAGATGGTATAGAGATCAGTGTCTGTCGGAACAGAAAGTCTAAAATTCTCAGTAACCAGAGTTCCAACAACTAATTGTTGATGCATTCAGTTTCCTAGCCATCCAAAACAGAAGCAAGTTCAACAGAGGTCCTTTTTGTGGTTATTACAGGACAAGAAGATAGGCTAGCTGACAGTTGGGAAGAACATGGATGTCTTGATGGTTCATATCTCTGATGCAATTTGAGCAGCCAATGTATTGTCATTCTGACCCCTGCTGTTACACTGAGACTTATGGTGGGGCTTATTAGCTCAGTTTCAACACTGCACTGCTGCAGTTACCTGGCTTCTAAGTCTGTAAGTCTAGATGGTTATGAGTGGAAGAGGTTTTGCTGCCTGCAGAATTCCACACAGGCATTTTCTGCTTTGTTCAGCTGTATCTACAGTTTTGTCAATTGATTTTGAGTAATCAACTGATTTGAATTTGAATAATTGATTATTGAGCACACTGGGGCCTTGGATTGTGAGCTTCCAACTCTGAGTAGAAGTACCTCCATATCTGTATTGGCACAGTTCTCCCTTCAAGACCAAGACTGCTTGTAAGAGCTGGAACGAAGGATGTGTCAATCCCAAGAAGACTAGTGAGCCCTAGGTTTGACTTTGTTGCCTCTTCCCCCACAAATTTGAAACTTGCACAGATACCATCATCATAGCTTCTATCACATATCTGGTATCATGACAAATATAACAGTGTGATGTTGTGATATATTTTCCTTCAAAATGCCTTTGCTTGAGAAAGACACTGAAGCTCTGTATATTGTTGTTAGATTATGCAAAGTGCTGTCTTTCCTCTGCAGTAATGAACAGTAAGAGAAAAAAAGGGACATTGCATAGGAGCAGAAAGGCAGGCTTCTTGGTCAGGAGAATGACCCTTCCAGCTTGCAGAAGCGCCATTCTTTCCCTGGAGATTTCTTTACATTCCCACAGATTTCTCGGAAGATCAAGATGAAGCTCTAGCTGGTTTCATGTAGATGGTGTATGTATCCATGATGAATACCACTCCAAAAGTCTGCTGGCAGCATCTCCTTTAGGCATTTCTGGTGATCATGGGTTCAAGAGCCTGGCTTTCCAGAGTGGAATACCTGCAGAGAGCTGTAACTACATCTACATGAAGTGTTTTCCCCTTTTCTGGTGGGAATTCTTTAACTGATGAAAATGTCTCTGTAGCCAGTTGTCACTCTCCTAGTGCCAATATTTAGTATTCTGTTCATGTTCTTCAAATGACATCACTTAGGTAACAGGATGAGATGAAGATTGAGTTTGCAGAATAATTAGATGCTCTGCTAACCTGCGAACCTAGAAATATACTTGTTTTTTTCCTTTCTCAGGTTTATTAATTCACAGTAGTAATCAGATATGCAAATATAGAAAGCATGCACATTTTTAGCCATTAAAGCATACAGGCAGTGTGACATTTGCTGACTAACTTCATCCATTTTATTTCAGGGGAAGACACAGTGTTCCAGGAAACCCGAAGATGGTTAATCCTCAAAAACGATCAATTAAAAAGACTGTAGGAGTGAACCAGCTTCCACAGCTAAAGCACTGATTTAATATAATGCCAAGAACTTCCAGTCACTTTTTAAAAAATTTAATTTGACTGAAAGTTTCTAAATTGAAAATGAAAGTATTTGTGTCTTATTGCAATGCCAGACCCAGATTGGAATGTCTTCTTGGCTGCCTTAGTGTAAGTGTTCCGCTGCCTAATGAAATTGCTCTTCTAGTTGCCATCTTTGTACTGGTGATCTCTGACCCTTTCCATTTTGCTTCACATCAGTGATTCTGAGTGTGAGGGTGTTGGAAGACTTGGAGAATGTTTAATGTCTTATACACTGTGTAGATCCTTGAACTATGCAGCCATGGAAAACAAACAAGCCTCTCTAGCATTTTTGACCTCTCAATCCAAGAAGGCAGACTGATGTAACCTGAAGTATTGTCTAAATATAACTTTTTTTAAAAACTGGTTTGCCACAAATCCCATGTTGAATACCACTTTCTGTCTGCATGGTTTAGAAGCACAGCACCATTTCCAGCTGCTTTAGGCACTAGTAATGGATAGAAATGACAGAAAAATTGAGCACTTTTTATTAAGGAATCTTCAGAGCCTATCTTGTGGAATGTTGTTTCTTTTAAACACTACATATGTTCTATAAAGAAACACATATCCTGATATTGGTATGTTGCTCTTTGAAATTTGAATTCTCAGATGAACCCTTGTATCCACAGTCTTGGGGTCATAAAAATCTCTGTATTCTTCAGTGGCATTGATCCTTGTACTTTTAGGGTCCAAAATAGTGCCAGTCCTAAAAGTCATCTCTTCAGTGAAAGTAGAACTACTTTGTCTCTTCATTCTTAAGCATGCAATCATTGTTGCAGTTTTATTACTTACATTTTAGTCATTAAATTTGGCAAAATTTTTTCAAGTGGCAACAAGAAAAACGTTTTGGTAATGAAGGTTCAATCCTCTGGGTTACATCTTAAAAGGTCTTGGCAGAGCAAATGTGGTTGCTTGACTGCTCTTTATTATTTTAAGAGCATTCCTAACTCTTTGCAATAAAGTTTTTTCACTCTTTAAGAGCAGTACTAATAGTTCCTTATTACTGGCAGCATTAAAGTGACACTGTAATTAAACTCACAGTAAAAGAAAAACCAATGATGTCAATCTAAAATGCAGAGAGCAAAGACCTGCAGCATGGTACAGCATATTCAGTATGGAAATCCCTTTTTTTTTCTCTTACATAGTATGAAATTCATTACAGATATTTGTCATGTTACCATGATGCATGTGGTATCATTATTTCATAAGCAGGGTGGTCTGCCTGGCTGTTTTTTTCCTCAAATAGCACAGCTGGTTCGGTTAGCACTCTTCTGTTTGTGTTTTTCACAGGAAAAATTTCCAAATGTTCATTGTGCTGGCATTTGTTACTGTGGTGAAGGAGAGGAAAATCACCATAATGGCTCTATTGGCATAAAAGACAAGGGACATCTGCAGTAGTAAAGAAGATCCAGTTCTTGGATTCATGCAGCAAACATTTCCTACTGCTGTTTCTTAATCAAATTTTAGTGCACTCAAGTCTGGTCCATGTAACACCTCCGAATAACTGGAAAAACTTCATAAATATAGCAGAACATTTTTTTCACAACAGGAGACTTGATGCTTCCCTCAAGGATATTCCTCACTGAGGACTTGAAAAGAGACTTTTTTTGAAGCTTTAAAAGAGGCATTTATTGGTACAGGAATGACCTGAGAGAAGAGCAGACTATGTCCTATTTAGTCCCTGTTTCACCTTGCCAAGAACAATTTGATTTGATTTGGGATTCAAAATGCAGTAATATGATAATTAATTGTGAAAATGTGCTGTTTGACCATTCTAATTGTACATCCAGCTGTAATCTTTGTTGTGCAAAATGGTTATAGTTCAGTACTCATACTCTTTGAATTACTTGGCATTTCATTTTCTTCCTGGTTTTCTGAAAATAAGGATGAACCTGATAACTAAATTTGATGGCTCAAATTTCTTTGCAACAGCAAAAAGAGAGTTTTTGGTTTCAAAAGTGTAGGTCTCTTTGGATCTAAATAAAACTTCTACACTTCTAGCTTTCCCAAAACATGTAGGAATTTTTTGTTTGATTTGGTGGGGTTAGGTGAATGAGTGTTTTGAAATTCCTGGATTTATCTTGTGTGGGCTTTTCTTACTGTTTTGTTGTCCTGTGAAATGCGTTTTTTTGACATTTGCAGCAATGAACAGTTAGATGGCTTTATGTAATATCTTCTATATGAATATTTCAGCACATTTAGGATTAATTAATCCTTCAAATACTTCATAGTATGCACTATTATTTTAGGCCTAGAAGACAGAATCAGGTTTATTTAAAATAGATATGGGAGTGTAGTGATGTCTGGTTTTCCCCTGATTTCACAACAGGGTGATCTTTTGTAATGCTGCCAACCATTTCAAGATAAAGTCGGCGTCCTGTTAAGTCTCTGTGCATCATACATGACACTGAAGGAATCTGAAACCAAAAATGGGAAACTGAATTGCTGACAGTTGTGGTCAGTGATTGAATGGAGCTAAACATCAGAGGAAGACAGAATCAGAGGTGAAGGTTTGAGTCTGGCCAAACTTCTTCCTTCAGTGTAGAATGTACTTGAGATTCCAGATATACTGATTGTAGTGTGTAAGTGGCTTTAATTGATGGACTGGAAATTTGATATCCTAACTCAGCACTTGAGAGTATGCTGCCTTTACACGGTTACTCATGGAATACCATTAATTTCAGATGAGTCATGATTTTGAGGTAACTAAGGCATTTTAAGTATTTACCCACAGTGTTTCTGGAAAATATAAATTTAAAATCTCAAATGCTGGTAAGCACACATTTCTTATTTCCAAAAAAAAACTCCTTTCTTTTTTTCTTTTAGAGTCTCATGACTAAAGATGGTATTGGGTCATGATATTTGTTTTTAATTAATCAGTTTAGCAGCAGTGTACTCTTCTATGATGGAATAAAATTAAAATGTTTATTGGACAGGCATTGACTGTGTGGCTGATTATTATGTAATTATGCAGCATAACCACAGGCTGCAGAGAACTGGGGTGATAGGCTTCCTCATGTTCAGGATATCATTAATAATAAGCAAGATATTTTGTTGCTTAAATTATTTTGTTTAATGGGTTCTCTGTATTTAAACTGACTAGGTGGTACAGCTGACAGTTTCCCTGATTCCTATGATATTCTATCTCTACTGGTAAAGATGAAGTGCATAATTTAGCCTTAATACATTTCCAGTAGAGGATGCTGTGCAGGCCATTTTACAAATGTGATGCAGACACAGTAGCAAGCAAATAAAAAAATTAATAAATAAGCAAGCGAACCTCTGTGTTATTAAGCTTCTGCTGTTTTTGCCAGACTGGTCTCAAACATAAACTGTACTTTGAACTAACTCTAGCTGGAATCAGATATAATGTGCATGGACTAAAATTATAGCTAATTGCCACAGTTTTATCATTTTACACACAGGTGTCACACTAATGGCAGACAGTTCTAGACTGGATAATGAGGCTTTTCAAAGGTGGCAGTACCTTATTTACTTGGCAGATGAGTTTAACCCTCTCTTCCAAAAATACAAACATTGGATTTCATTCCTTATAGGTTACAGCTTAGATTCCAGTTTTCCTGCACTTCACTAATCTGTGCCATAAACTACCAACTAAGAACCATGTAGTGATCAAATGAGTCTCTCATGTCTACAGGAGTAGCATGCAGGTGGGGCCAGGCGCTGCCTGTGGTTCTGGGAGCAGCTGAGTGCACCACCCCACAGAAAGGGCTCTCACCATTACTAGGCTGGTAAAGTTCCTATGCTGTGATTCCCATGTAACTTCTCACCCCTCCCTTTGTTGCCTGGGAGAAGATGAATTCTGCTTTGGGATCCCATCTGTGATTTGGGGAGAATAGTATGTTTCTGGTGCTGAGAAGTGACACAAAGATACATACACTGGTGCTGGAGGGAAGCCAGCTGGTAAAACCACAATGAATCTGACCTAAATCAAATGGGTTTTCTTTTGTCTTACAATGAAGATGGATAATATTGGTGCTCTGTTGGTGCAGAAACAGCTGTGGCTGCTGCATCTTGCTGAAGAGATTAACCAGTAAAGACTGATGTCAGGGTGTTTCCTGATGAACACAACCCAGTGTGACACAGCACTGACACCAGTTGCTGTGTATGTCTTGTCACAGGGAAAATGTCAGCTCTGAAAAGAGAAGGAGCCCATGTGAGATCCAGGACAGGCCTCACTCCCACACCACCCTACAACAGGCACTTCCCCCTGCATCTGTCTGATCCCTCCACACAACAAGCAAGTGTCCTGTGGGGAATCTGCTCAGGAATGATGTGGTGTAACAGAGCAATGCAGACTGGGGACCAGAAAAATTGGGCACAGCTGAAGGGTTATTTTGGGGGGAGGATGAAGCAACAAGGCTGTACACTCTTGACTTGTCCTGTGCTGATTAGGAGTAGGATATTGAGAAATCTTTAAAAAAGATGAAAAGAAGGAAAATTAGCCTGGGAATCATCTGTCCCAGTTTGCAGCTTTAAAGTCATACGTCTAAGTCTGAGCTAATCACTGTAGACTCAATGAGTAGTCAATGGGGAAAAAAAAAACCCAATACAGACACCTTCAGAGTGCAGCTCATCTCATTCTAACAGAGATTAAAATGGATCAGATGACACATCAACTGGATTTCTTTCCCCTGACTAGAAAGAGAATATAGGATGACAAATTCAGAATAACCTGTCCAGCATGTAGGAAGGTAAACTGAACCCTGTTCTTGTAAATTTCTTTATTTTTCTTGCTCTGGCTAGGGACAGTGACACGCAAGATCAGTAGAGGGTCTCAGCCAAGAAGTAATACTGAGCTGTAATTTGACTCTCCTTTGGGCTGATCTTTTTGTCTCACAGCAGCCCAGCATTCAACAGAGGACCTGTTCTTCAGGCATTGAATTTACAAGGCCCACAGATCTATTCTCATGTTGCATCTGTACTTACAAGCACAAATTACCCTTTTTTTTCCTTCCCTTTGAGTACATTTGGCAAGCTCCATGTTCTTTTGAAATCAAACCAACAAGCTGCTGCATTATGCTAAAAAGACTTCCTAAAGCCTGTAGATCTCCAATATACAGGTGGGAAAATACAGCCCGTAGATCAATTCGCTACAGACTTTATAAGAAAATTTGATGCAATTGTGATAGGAATCAATAACCCAGAGATCAATCCCTTTTTGTGTGTTCCTGTCTCTTAAAAAGCTGAGCTAAGAATTTACTGATGACAAGTCAAATTATTGCCTGGGCAAATGTGTTCTTGGAGGATTAAAATAGTTTGCAATTCCTGCCAGGCCTGCAATGGCTGACAGCATAATTTCATTAGTATAATATATTCCTAGGGCAAGAATAATTTGTCCAAATACACTTAAAATGTTTGGATTAAATAATCTACCTTGCCTGAGGCTACCATCAGAAAGCACTTATCAGGCCAGACCTTCAGTCTCATCGACACCTGTGCAGGAGGCTGCTCCTGTGCCATGGCTCAGAGAAGTGTGAGAGCCCCGTGTCCTTCCCTGGCTGGAGAGGAGAGGAATGGAGGACCATTCAGTTCGTGCTGAATTTTCTACTGCAGACATCTGGAGCAAAGCACCAATCCTGGAAACATATTGTGTTGTGCTGTGCTCGTTGCTGCCTTGGTTAATATTGTATCAATACCTCCAGGAGCTGGTGTTTCTGGGTGTACCCACAGACATGCTGAGCTGGAAAAGTAATAGGAAGTCCTCACAATTCAAATGAACAAAAGGCTTGAAGGAGATAGAAGAAATCTCTCTTTCCAGCCTAATCAAAATTAGAAAACAACAAATGATGTTATAAAACCACACTCAGTTCTTTGGCTCTGCATTGATGCTTCAGTCATCCTGGGCTGGGCCTGACCCTGGTTCCCTGATCCAGCTCCACTTGCAGGCAGATGTCCTGCCCCAGCCTTGGCTGTCCCTGTCCCCAAGGAGTTGCCCCTGGTGCTCTGTCCTCAGTTTGTACTGCTCCTGGTGGAGGCAGTGAGATGGTCCCTGCCCTGCCCTGCTTGTGCAGGGATCCCCTGCAGCTCCCAGCCCCCAGTTTCAGGGGTCACTGGCTGCCACCCATCCTGTCAGATTTGCACTCTTTGGTGGTGCTGACATAAATAACAATTTGCTGACTGCAGGAGTGATTTACTTTAAGCACTTTAGCACCTGCTGTTGCTCATTACAGGATTATCATGCCCCAGATTGTTCCTGGCAGCCCGGGGTTTACAGTGTTAGCACATGGCACATGTGTAAGAGTTACCTTACAGGGGTGGTGGGTTCATGCACTTGCTCTGTCCTCTCCACGACCCTGCTTCATGCTAAGATCTCTCGTGTAACTGGAAGCCACAGGTTTTAGGCATGTGACAACCAGAAAAAAAATTCAACAATTAAATCAACATGAAGGCTTTTAATGGTAGATATCAGCATCTGACAGTTTCTCATGGTTCAGGATAACAGCACATTCTCCACTGTTGGCTCATTTTGTCACTATGTGGCTATCATTGCAACTAGCCTTTCCTGAGAAGGATAAGAAGGATACAAAGATGGAGCTTATGCTAAAGGCTCTGCAGACATCTGGCATTTCACACTGTTCTCCTGGGCTGGCATTCAGTGGGGGAAGTTATAATAGTTTTTAGGGCACATATTCCAAAACTCTTGGCAAAAATAGCTGTCTCACTCCTCCTGGTAATCTCCCCTGCCTACTTAATTGCTTAAATTGCTGGTTCTTCTGTTTTCTGGTGTCTGCAACACATCCTTTCTCATTTCACAGTGCTGCAGACTTAGAGCTTCAACTTGTTTTATTAAAGTTGGTCACCTGCAGTCTGAGCCATAGAAGAATTCCATTCTTATTTTCTGGTCTGGTAACCATCTATTTCCTAGTGCCAGCACCAGCCACAGTGGTGCCTGCTATGTCCTCTCTCCTCTCACCATCAAAACTTTCACTGGAAATTACTTGAATTGTACTGCTTAGGATGGCTCTATGGACAGCTGTCACTTAGGAAGCAGTGCCCATGGCTTTTCCAAGTAGGAAAGATGGAACAGTCTGTGCCCAAAGATATAGAAAATGGAAAAAAGAACATGCTAACATTACAGAGAACAAAGCACCCTACAGCTTTCTCAGCCAGTGCTCTGATGAGGTGCAGCAACAAAATAACCCCACTGGCACCAAAAAATCCCCAACCCAAAATGACCCCCCCTAAAATCTAAATAACAGGTTTGTGCAATGAAAGACAGAACTGGTCCATACAAGTTTTGAGTGGTTTTGAGGAAAAGTTCAGCATGACTATAAAAACATTGTAGAATCCAAATTCATATAACTTCAGGTTTAAATAAGCATTGGTACAAAGCGGGGGAGAGGAGGAAGGTTACCCTATAAAAGCCTTTGAAATGTTTACTTAAATATATTTGAGGAACTCTTTCAAATCTAAAATGGTGCTTAGAGGCAAGGAATATACTTCTGCTACAGAACAAGAGAGATTTGCTGAGGCCATAATTTCTTTATTTGTAAAGATAAAGTTTAACAAGTTTAATGGACTGGTGATATTCTTATATAAAGAAAAAAAAAAGATAGTCTAAAGTAAAGCTGCATGCTTTTGGCATTCTTTTGAGCTGTGGAGTGTAAGCGTAGCTAAGGTACTTGCCCCATATAACAGTGTGAAGATGACCTAAGAGCATCTAGTAGACTTCTGGACCCCTAAAATATGGTCCAGATAATATAGAATGTATTTTATTCTAAGAGCCAGATTTTCAAAGAACTTTGTAGAGTAGATTCAAAGAGGGCCTGAATTATATAGGACAAGTTACCTTCCAGAAGGGGAGTGTACTGCTGACACTCTGTATGTTGAATGGGAAAAGTTAAAAATTGTAGTACTCAGATGCTGCATGGGGGGATGTACTCAGATGGGAAAAGTTAAAATTTGGAGTACTCAGATGCTGAATGGGGTGAAGCATAAGCCAGCCAGCCAGTAGTCCAGGATGACGACCAGGAATGGTGGAGAGCTCCTGTCAACTCTGCTTTATCTTATCCAACCTAAATAGAGAGAGCTTCCATTTCAGTTATTGGCCACTTCACAATGAAATGCAACTTAACCAGAAAATTCTGCACTGTGCTCCATTTCAGAACTCTCAAATGTCCTTGGAACAGTTTAGCTATTAGAGGGTTTCTTGTTACTGGAGTTTTCTACAGAGCAGAAACGAATGCATCACTGATGTCATTGTGTGTACATTGCATCACACATGCTTTTCACAGTCATTCAGAATTCTCTGATGTTTGACAAACAGAAAACACTCTGCTGAAATGGTTAAATAAAATAGGTTATTAGTTGCCTTTTTTTTAAAATACCAGTTCACATTTTGAAATGTACGTATATAAAAACACTGAGAGTAATCTTAATCAAGGGAAAGAAAAAGGTTTCCTTATTAAGGAATGCTAAAGAGCTTTTGTGTGACCTTTTCACCCACTCAAATCAACAGGAAAATCAACATTTCAATTACGCACATCTCTGTGAGTGATGCTCTTACCAGTTTAGTTATTTCATTTTGTTGTTGCCCAAGAATTATTATTTTAAATATAACAGATCAGTCTCCTTCTTCTATTTCTTCACTGACCTTCAACACGACTGATATTTAAGAGCCTGAAATTGTGATTTTGACAATTTTAACGAAGCAGTGATATCAAAAGTCTTTTGTCTATGAGCTGATTAGTCAGGTTAGTGACTCTTGATAAGTTCAGACTTCTTCAGTGTGAGTGGAAATACCAGAAGATTTTCTCTCCAGGTATGACACTGTTATCAAATAAGCATTTTCTATTTGTATACATCTTGTCCTGCATTTTTAAACCAAGGCTGTGCTGGAAGCTTTAAAGGTGACAATATCTAAAGTTATTTTGTGGCATCTGACTCTTGGCTGAGTAGTGGAAACACAAACCAGAGAAATGCAAATAGTTTTCAAGGAAAATTGCTTGGTTTTTCCACTTGATTTTTCTACTTGATTTTTGGTAGAAAAGGTAGGAAATTGAATTCAGTCTAGACAACATGTGCATGCAGCTTTTCTGGAATAAAGACACTATTTAATATCAGAAAAAAAAGAAATTAAAAAAAAGAAAATATACTACCAGATGTTGATGCCTATTTTTCTAAAATATGTATTTTATCTTCAATTAAAAAATGGACACATCTCTGGAAAGTACTTTACACCAGAGGTTTTTAATGACTTTTAATGACTCATATTTATGAGTCTTGGTTTTGTCTTTGAATTTTTGGGTAGAAGGCACCATTTCAGTTGCTGGAAGCAGTGCTTTTGGCATGGAGAAATCCAGGTATTGCTTTCTGGGATTAACTATAGCCATCACTATTACCAGTGGAATTGTGGTCGGTAGGGGATGAATGTACAGCCTGTCTGCCTGCTTGGACAAGATGTGCATTCCATGAGAAAACTTGAAGCTAGTGTATGAAAAACCACAGAAATCTGCAACACCTGTAGTTTTGTTCCCAGGTGACAGTTACCTAACTGGAAGAGGATTTTCTTGGGTTCATAAAAAGAGGGGTTTCATTCTTGTTGCTGTATTGTACCTTTAACTATTGGGTACCTTCTTCAGGCTGGTGAGTAGAAATTGCTGGCAAGCTGTACAGCTCCATTGATGACGTCCCATTCTTCTGGGCTGGGCTCTTGGGAAAACATTTTTAAAAGGAGAAGTGGTTGAGCTAAGAATAGATGATTACTTCTAAATTTGCTTTCTAAGGGCCATTAAGTAATCAAATGAGCTCCTTTGATTGGGAGGAAAGCTCAGTAAACCGACATAGTGCTGGGTCAGCATGTGTACTAGTGAGCACACAGGAGGGAGCTTTGCATGGCTGAGTGGAAAGTTCCCAGTGATGGCCATGTCCTGTTCTCTTCAGGATAAAGCATTTCATTAGGTGAATATTGAACAGCCCTTACTCTGGTCTACATCACCTTCCAAGGTCACCCTGCAGATGGTGACCCAGCCTAGGTGTCTGTAATTCAAATGTGAGACAGCAAGACAGCCCAGTATATGGAGGTACTTACCTTTAAGGCTTCATTTTATTTAGACAGTTCTGAATATGGAATGATGTTATAATTAGGACACTTGGCTGGGCTGTAGGAGATGATGATGATACGGTGACTCAATTTCTCACTTGTCTGTGGGATAACAACTGTTTCCTGTGGGCGTTGTAAGCTCTATAATTGTGTCATGTTCTAGAGGTGTTTCCAGCTCAACATGACAACCATTACCGGTTAAATCCTGCAAGAGTCCTCTAACTCAGAAAAATGAAACAAGAAAATTTAATGAATGGTGGAAATTGTGCATGCTTATATTTTCCATATACCAAAAAATGGGATTATTTGGGTTTATTGGCTGGCCACCCAGAAAGATGTAATACCCAGATTTCTGCAGTGCCTAGTTTCCTACAGGCTACTCAGACCATGGACTGCTTCTGCAGCACAGCAGAGCCCTGATCCTGATTCTTTGTGACAGCCACTTCCACCAGTCTAGACCAAGTGAATGTGAGAAATCATGGCAAGTTAATAATGTTTTTCACCCTCTCTTCCTGAAGGCTAAATGTCTTCTCTGTAGGGACAAGGATCCTCCAAAGGGTGAAGCAGAGCAGTCCACATCTGCAGGCAAAAGGACAGCCACAAGTAGAAATCTACAGTCTCTTCTGCAGAGTGCCGTGGGCATTACTTTGAATTGATGGTTTCAAAATCTGCCACGTTCTGCTTCAGAAACTGATGGAGGAAAGGACCCTTTAATCTTCCTTTCTTTACTGGCATGAGAACTGGACAAAATCTACTGTTTTGTCCTAGCTGAGATTGGTACAGAACATCCCTTATGACATTGCTAAACACCCTTGGGTTAGAGACATGAGCCTGAATGAAACTGTCGCCTGCACTGGGAATATTTTCAGTTCCCTCCTCATCTCTGGCTCCCCTGCTCTGACTTTCTCCATACCTTTTCAAGGAAAAAGATAGGGTATTTGGCTTAGATTTCGGATTTTGTCCAGGTAGATGTAGTGATGGAAACCTCTTCTTACTGCCAAAGTGAGAGAAACGTACACAAAAAATATGGAGAACACTTGTATGTTAAAACTGATTGGGAGCAAATGGAAAATGGTAATAATAATATGTAAATTGACTTCACTCTGCCAGTGTTTCTTCACTTGAATAACTTTTAAAGTGTGAGTTTATGGCTTATAACTTAGCTGTAACTGATTTCAGTTTGAATTCTTCAGGCTTCTCAATCTAAGCACAGAGATCCACCCACAAGAAACAGCTTGCAGACTCAGACCTTTAGCTGGAAGAGTTGGCTGACTTATGTCAATCAGCCTGCCAGTATATTCTCTCCCTACTCTCTTCCTAAAATAGCAGTAGCTAGTTGAAAATTTGTTTTTGTGGGGGTGGGGAGGTGATAGGAATAATAAAATGAATTCATAAGCCTGGCTGTGCATCATCCTATGTATATTAGCCATTCACATGTGGTGTATGGCTCCAGAGTTCACAGTAATGCCATTCAAAGGGATTTTGACATTTAGAGGTCAAGTAGCACCTCATTCATTTGGAGAGCATAATCCAAAAAAGAAGAAAAAAAATTAAAGTGAGCCTCAGAAAGAAAAATTAAGAGAACAATGGTGTGATATCTTGCCATTTTGCTTGCAAGTGGTTTTGAAGATCAGTCAGTAGTTTCTCTTGCCATTCACTGTGAAATATAGTTCTAAAAGGAGTATATAAAGACAAGTGTAAAAATGGCTACAGTACCTCTCTGCTAGAGATCAAATAGCCAAGGTGCTTTGAAAATCAGAGGAAATAACAAAAAATTATATGACAAAGTTCTGCTTGCTGTCTTCTGCTTCCTTCTTCAAAGAGCTGGAAACTGAACTAGCCTTGCCTCTGGTCCATGCTTTCCTCCATTTCTTTGCTTCTCTTTTTTTTTCCTTTGATTTTTTTTTAATCAGAAAAAAAATTGGTAGGTTTAGAAAAATGTAGTTATTAAGAAAGGAGAACCAACTGAGTTGTAAAGGCCCTCTTATTCGTCTTAAAAGTCACTGAGTCGTGCTGGCAGAGGGCACACAGTGCTATTTGCACAACCTAAGGGCAAGAAACATTTTTTTTAAGCTCTTGTTGTTACAACATTTTATAATAGGCACAGTCAGAGCAAAAACCTTCAGGAGAAAAATGTAAACATTTTTATAAATTTGTTCTCTTGCATAAGAACTGAAAGGTGAAGCCAACTTTTTCCCCATTCCAAAGCAAAAATAGACCAGAACAACAAAGAGCAGATTAAATTCTCAACTTTCCTTGAACTCCCTTTAAGATTAACACAGAAATGTGGTTTCGCAGCTGGACACTCTCCATGTCTGTAAATCACTGTTTGTTGTTTACTTTTCCACACCATCCAGCTCACCTGAGAACCTGCCTTTGATGTGTGCATTGAAATGAGTCTTTAAGCTGGATATTTAAAAGGTTGACATTTAGCTAGACGGGAAATAAATACCACATGACTGTAATGATAGCACATACTCTTTCTCCCCCAAATTTTGGAAGGATGAAAGCACAGGCCTGTCTTCTTTCAAGGCATTTTCAAACTTCCAGTAATGAGTTAGCAGGAATTTGTTGTTGGAAACAAAACACCGTGACTGCCGCTGCAGAGTTCCCTACAGAACTGCCATGCACATCAGCCTGGCTGGTTTGAAACTACCACGTGTTGGCAGGGGAAAAGATGCAATGCACTTAAATCGCTTCCAACATGCAAGATTTCTAGAAAAAAAACCCAAAAACAACACAGTGAAAGGTCTCCCACTATCAGATTATGATTTGTCACTGCCGTATGGAGCACTTAAAATGAAGGTTAAAGAATTTTCAAACTCATCATTTATTTGGCTTTTCTTTTTACCAAGTTCCCGAATGCTGGTTTTACAATCTCATAATTTAATAATGAAAAGAGTAAAGAGCAAACACTACATATGAGTGTCTGTAAAGGACATAGAAGACTAAGCAATATATTTAAGTTGACTTAACTGGAAAAATTTAACTGGATTGTGCTGAGATGTCATAATATACAACTTCTATGAACATTAATTTTCAAGGAATGCAACAGTTTTGCCTCTGAGCTCCTCCACTGTGGTACAAAACAAGGACACATGTAGTGAAATGGGATTATTTTCCTTGGGAAGAACTTGAGCTGCTTTCTCCCTACCAGAAGAAGCCAAGATGGTGAGTGTTGTTAATTCATTAAGCAACTACTACAACACAGCTTGGTTTCAATAAGAATATAACTCTTCTGATTATTTTAACTAGAAAATAAATGAAGTTATTAGTATTCCAGCTATGATCAAATGAAGGTATTACTATGAAGTTATTACTTTGATCTCCTGAAGCAAATAAAGGAGGGGAGAAATGATGTTTTAGTAATTCTTCAAGTACTATCTGGTTATACAAAGTATATCCAAAATAGGATTTTTCAGGCACTCAGAACTCCTTCTAGATATTTTACAGTATTGTGGACTCTGCCAAAAAATATTTCCCTGTGCCTAACAAGTTTTTCTTCCTATCATTACAGCACAAAAACACTTCAAAACAATGAAAGGACTCATAAGAGGTATCTGATGCCTGGGATTCCGTCACCACCAGCCTCTGTCACGTCACAGAGGTATTCCTGGCAGATGTGGGCCCTTCAGGATCTGTATCTCAATTATCTTTCTTTACTGCTGAGTGTCAATACACCAGGTCTATTCATTGTGCACAAGAAGACAGTCTAAGAGAAAGAGTTGGGGTTGTTCAGCCTGGACGAGAGAAGGCTTGTAGCAGCCTTCCAGGACATAAAGGGCACCTGCAAGAGAGCAGGAGAGAGACTTTTCACAAGTGGATGTAGCGATAGAAGAGAAGAGGTAATGGTTTTAAACTGTCAGTAGATTTAGGTATTAGGAGGAAATTTTTTACTGTGAGGGTGGTGACACACTGCCACTGGTTGTACATAGAAGCTGTGGGTGCTCTATCCCTGGAGGTCTTCAAGCCCAGGTTGGATCAACTTGCGGCTTTGATCAGCCTGGTCTAGAGAAGTTGTCCCTGCCCATGGCAGGGGTGTTGGAACGAGATGATCTCTAAGGTCCCTTCCAACCCAAGCCATTCTAGGATTCTATGATTCCATGATGTTGGCAAGTGTATAACCTGTCCCTCATCAGGAGTAGTTCTTCTTAATCTTCTAATAGCGTGGGTCATTGTTCTTCTGAGTGCTGTTTGTGTGGCTGTACATGTGATCACAATGGCACCAAGTTTATGTAGATCTGTCATAGATGCTGCCTCAGACCAAGTCCTTTGGCACCCTGCTCTGAGTTACCTGGAAGCATTCCCACAAGCAGCTCTGACAGTTTTATATTTATGTTGTGCAGTGCTTTGGTCTCCAGAAACCAGGGCCAGACTTCTGTCCCAGGACTATATATCACCTTCTCTAATGAGCTGGAAAACGCACCAGAATACAGCACTCAGAAACTCAGTAGAAACGACCACACAACAGCCACTGAGGGAGAATTTTCACTCATCCCAGCTGCCAAAGGGGCTTTGTGCCAACAAGAGAGGCAATGCAAGACTGCAGCAAGCCACTAGCAATACCCTTGTCAAAGAAATGTTGATAGCTTGCACTGCTACTTCACGAGTCGCAAACCAGATTTAAATGACCTTCAGGTTTCCATTCACAAACAAAATGGAATAATAAAATTTAAAGATGCTTTGAGCATGGGTTTGGCTTTCAGTTGTCTTGAGGATCTTGCTGAAGAACTTAGCTGGGCTGGTTTACAAGCAGTGTATGACTGTAAGTTTTTTGTTTTTTCACATGGGTGCCCATCTTCCCCTTCCTGTCAGGTCAGCCAGCCAGTCTGCAGCTGAGTTCCATGGAGATACAGAAAAAGGAGTAAAGCAGCTGCAGTTTAAAAGACCATAAGTTGCCCCTTTCTCTGATGGTGTGTGAGTGCAGGTTGCACTAATTTTTCATGCCAACATCCCACTTTCCTTAAAGATTGTCTTAACTTCAGCCCTCACCACTGTCTTTCAGGCAGTTTTTAAAGCAGGCAGAAGTACCAAGCAGAACCTTGTCGTTTCTCCACGTTTGCAAATTGAGCTTTGTTAAGACAGGTTTTCACGAGTGAAAGCACTTCATGCATGCAGGAGGATACAGCTGTCAGGGATGACAAAATCTGACTGGTCAGGACTATTTTTTTTTTTTTAAATGCTGTTACATGAAATCATGTTTTTATTATTACTTCAGTGAGCTCCAGAAATTTTAGAAAGACTTAGACAATCTGTTGGGGGGAGGAGTTTGGTGTGTATTTTTTTTTTTTCCTGATATTCAAGAAATTATCCAATTATAAGCCTATAGGAGTTATGACCTGTCTTTAAGTTGAGAAAATGTTCTTAAGATCCCTTCTCTAGACCAAGAAAGCAAGAAAATTGCTCCTAGGAAATGATTCCATTTTTGAGGCAAGTGCATTCTCACTGACATTTCCCTCTCATCTTTGAGAAAACTCAGCTGAGTGCCTGAAATTAACAGTCATAAATGTGTGTAAGGATGTGTGGAATGAAAAATTATATGAAAGGTAAATTACTCTGGGAAAGTAAAGGCCATCTAGCTAACTGGAATGGAAAGGCAATTGTCCATTAGATTCAGCTTCCATCTGTCCATCACAGCCCAGATGTCCACAGTCAGGACAGCCACAAGAATGGACTCATTCAACTCAGGGGTTCTTAGGAAAGGTGGGTGGGATGATGTTCTGTATAGTTTAGACCATCTCCACCAGAGTTCCTTCCTTGCTGTGGTATGCATAGGATGGACCACAGAGATTATTTCTAGCATAGTGTGTATAGTTTGCTCTAGATTACTTAACAGGAAATCAGTAAAAGTGAAATAACAAACAAAACCAAACCAAAGCATGCAGTCTCTGTCCTGAGGCTTGATTTAGGCACAAAAATGTAAGCATTAATAAAAGGTTACAAGATCACTTATTTCTGCTTGTTCTGGTGCTGCCAACAGTTCTTGTCATTTCAAAATGCCTCAGCAGTGTCTTTCAAGGTGTCCTTATCCCTTTGTTCTCCCCAGGGTATTTATCTATCACTAACCTTTAAAGAATCTTTTTTCCCAGTTAGTGTTTGGAAGCAGTGCAGAACAGTTTGAAATATGCATCTGTAAGTAGAGAGAGTTTATCAGGGTAAAGCAAATTTTGAAATTTGTGACATTAATTTCCTAACACATCATAAAAATATGTCATGTCAAATGTCTGGTTATCTGGACAGGGTAAAATGTGTTTTTTTTTTTTTAACTCAGTTTCGTTATGGCCAACATAATTATAACCAACATAAATATAAGCTGAGAGCCAGCTTAAAAAATGGCTACTATGTGCCTAATTTAATCTTAAGTGTAAATTGCTATTCAGGTGCCTTTTTTTTCAGTTGAAGTTTATCTAATTTAAGTAGCTCAGGACTTGCCTCTTCAAATCTTTTAATATACTAAGTGAGAATCAAGTGTGTGGGTTTCCATCACCTTGATTACCCTCGCCATCAGCAGGAGAAACTGTGCTGCAAGTAATAATAGCAATAATAAGATACTTCCTTTTATTTTTTTATTCCAGGCAGAACACTGTCAGTTTCCAGAGAAGTATAATTCTTGCTAATAAGAAGATTAAAGGCTGTTTAGACTACCATCATTTGTGGTCCATGGAGTACCTAAAAGCAAAATATTTTACTAGTAATACCTGCATAATCATGATAATGATACCAGTAACTATTTTCCTAAAATGGTTGTGGCTGCCCATACCTACAGGCTGTAAATAAAGCTAAATCTCACAAAGAGATATCAGTCTCATAAGTAAGAATGTCTGCTTTCAGTATGAAAATGTTTGATCTAGGAAGCCTGAAGCTTGAAAAAAAATTGAGAAGATTCGTTCAGCTGTACATTTCCTCCTAAAATGAAATCTTTACACTGCTGCTCTATCAAAGCAAAATGGTGGGTCTGAAGACGAACTAAATTATTGTGTCTGAGTTACTGACCTTCTGTTTATTGAAAATAATTCTCTAACCAAGGGTTATTTGTTAGGATCACCAGTTGCATTCAGACATTACTCAGAGGTTATCAGAATGCAGCCTTGCAGGTTTGCAATATTTCCCAGAACCATAGAATCATAAAACAATGCAACTTTTTAGGCTGGATAAGATCTTTGTTAACATAGCACTGTGAAGACCACCACTAAACTATGTCCCTCAGTGCCACATCCACATGTCTTTTAAATACCTGCAGGGATGGTAGCCCAACCACTTCCATGGGCAGCCTGTCAAGCCTATGCTTGACAAGCCTTTCAGTGAAGAAATGTTTCCATCTGAAGAAAAATACCTCTTAATTGCTTTTATTTTAACTTATTTTTTTAATCTATAAAAATTTCAGTTATTTTAGCATTGAATATAGTTTGACTTATGGATTTTTAAGAACCTCAGAAACCTCAAAAACTAAAAAAATACCCAAACATAAAACCAACCAACCAACCAAAAAACCCAAAACAAAACATAAAAAACAAATTCAAACTTGAACTTCTGGAATAGAAAACCTCCAGGCACCAACACAGGCTGGGGACCAACAGCTGAAAAACAGCTTTCCAGAGAAGGACGTGGTGGCCTTAGTGGACAAGATGACCAAAAGCCAACAGTTCACCCCTGTGTCACAGAAGGCCACTTCTAACAGCTGCTGTCCCATTTCCTTGATTAACTTCTGTTCTGGACTTGCTCTTCAGCTTCTTTAAATTGGGGCAGTACCATTTGATTACAAACCCGTGCAATTACAGTGAAGGCAGACTATCCAGGCTTTTTTCTTCCCTTTTCCTTTGAATGCTGAAGACTTTCACACACCAGTTACTTGTGTGAAGATTCTGACATTTCCATGAGCTGATCAGAATATGCATAAGAAGACTCAGAGGATTTTCTTCCCTTTACAAAAGTTTAAGTGACACAGTCACGTTGGGGTGTTTTATTCTAGGAAACAGACAAGAGTACCTGAAGAAGTAGTTTATTGCCCATACTCTGAATATTGTTATAATTACTTTCTATTTGAAAATAATCAGATGAATGCTTTCTGTTGTTAGGTGAAGCCAGTCGTTAATTATCTACATTTTCTTCCTTTGTCAGTTATTCTTCCTGCATAATTAAAAATTCTTCCCCATCCAAAGGGAAGTCTGCATTCCAGCTGAGTCTGAATCTCTAAGAGAGAAACTTTTTTCTCTTATTGCTGGTTTTTAGTCATCCCCTGCTGATATCCTGTCGTCCAGTCAAAACAGAATGAATTTGCAAGAGGCTTTCAGCAGCAAAAAAGTCCTTGAAGCTTTGCTGTAAAATAATACATGCAATGTACTGGAAAACAATTGAGCTCACAGTGCTGGAATATAAAATCGTAGTAACAACCACTAATCAGTTTGACACACCAAGCCCAATATTAATTTGAAACAATTTCATGTAGTTCTTGTGGATTGTCAAAATGGGAAGTGGACGTAATAAAGACAGTAACAAAATTAACTTATAAAAGTGTATTGAGTGAAGCAATCACATAGAAGTTTTAACTGACTGATAAATACGAGGTCAGATTTCATCTCACAGTGCTGAAAACCTTGTCTGTTTTGTCTGAGAATATTGTGACATGCCTAAGAGCAATCAGGCATGATGCCTAAGAGCATCCAAAATTACTTAGTATCCAAATGAAGAATTTAAAAAAAAACCCCAAACATTTCCTAATTAATTCAGCTCACTAGATTGCCTTTGGACTGTCAGTGCTGATGTGAGGAATTGGCAGATTCATGCACAGTTAGAGACAGATTCTTCTAGAAGCCACCAAAATGGAATCTGAAGATAGTCTACAAATACACAGTGTTGTCACTATGGAATCCTGTGGGAATCATCATGTACATCAGAAAAGCACAGAAGACAATCTAGATTCTGTCTGGAATACAGGATGGAAGGCTAATCTGAGTATTATCTGTTTTAAAATCAGCTTAATTAAATTAATGAACCTGGTTGAATGGACACATTTTTCTTTTTTTTTTTTTTTTGTATATAAATAAGGCACTTCTCATACATTTTTTAAAGATTTGTGTGAAGAAAATGAGACATACAATCACTGTTGTGCTGAAATAATTATTAAAATACTAACATTTTGGTAATTTATGGCAAATTCAGACAATTAACCTGTTGCACTAAATATGAAATTTAAATTGTTGGAATTTGGAAAGTACAAATGCTTTCAAATATTAATTAGTTATCCAGATATTTTTCTGTGCCTGTTACACTGTGAACATGAATGTGCAGAGCCCAGCATGTACAGGGTATTAGACAAAAGCAATGGGCCAAATTCAGACTGGTGAAGCTCAGCCAGATTGTTGTGTATGATTCAGTTAGCTTTTACTGTGTAATACTTAAAATAAATCATGCAATAATGCTATGCTACTCACTGTTTACAAACCTTCCTTTATGAAGCTTTGTTTTTTCCTCTGAGAGGGTCCCATCATCACTGTTCAGAGTTACTGAGAACAAAGCTGATCTCTTGCTAAGGAGCACTGCAGTGGAGGAACGCGAGAAACATAGAGGTGCTGCTAATCTAAAGTAGAATCTTATCTGCTATCCGAGCCTGGTGTCAGTCACCTGAGAAGCAGTATCTTGAGCCATCTAATTTACTCTGCCTTTTGCAATTCCAGATTAATCTGGAATACAGGTATTTTGCTGGTCACAAGGTTGGAGGTTGAACACTATCATATACCATGTAACTCTTTATTACCCCATTTTGTTCCTGACCCATTCTTGATTTTGGGACTGCAAAAGCCCCTGAATATGTTGCATAACCCAGTAAAGAATTTTTTTTCCTATGATGATCTGACATGTACAACTAACTCTTTAAATTATTTTCTAATTTGTTCAAGAACAGCTTCATTTATCTGAGATTTAATTGATGGAAATTTTCAAACAGTGCTTAACAGCATGGAGGTTCCCAAGGTGCTGTGTAAGATGTAATGATTTTTGCCATGAAACTGATTTCTGTTTATGTTGTTTTCTATTAATATTGCTTGGTCTAATGGAACTTATTTTAGAGCTCTACTGAAACAAATCAATTACCCCTTGAAACTTTTCCCAGTATCATATAGCTTTCTAACCCCATACGTTTTAGTTTCTAAATACGATAATTTTATATAGTGCTCTACTAGTTTTTGATGATTTCTGGAGTAACTATAGTAGAACTTGCCTATATACAACAAATGATTTTTACTCTCTGACGAGGCCTTGTTCTGCTAAAAAAGTCAATTTTATAATAAGAGCTTCCATTAGGAAATAAATTTTAAGTAACTTTGAAGTATATGCCTTGAATTTGCTCTTCATTCACAAAACTTAATTTGTAAAAGATGAATAAGATCCCAGTTCCACATGAAACATTAATATTTAAATTCTCCTGAGCCTGAAGACTTGTTGTTTAATTTCATTTTTTTACATAATGGTGAAATAGAGTATCAAAGAATACAGTGTTCCTGCACTTGTGTTATGCAGTTAAAGGCATCTTAATACATTTTACTTTGTAGTGTGTGTGATAGATTGAAATCTACTGTATTCTGCTGCAATCTGCTGCTCATTTTCTCACAGATAACAATGATTTTTTTAGTCAATTTTCTCCTCTCATTGAATATATGGAGGACAGCAAGAAACTCATGTCAGCAACTTCCTATACAGCTCTCTACTAAGGACGGAGGCACCTGAAGTTGACTGATACCCTTTCTTTTTGGCATGCAGTGCTATCTCTGCATATTCATAATGCCCTGTGTCATTGCACGTCCAGGAGCATCAGTTTTCATAGGTGAAGCACTCTGCAGCGCTCACCCCTAAAACCTACTGAGATCTAGAAACTTGGGACAACATTCATTTCACCCAGGTTTGCAGCCTGTTTGATATTCCTTGTTCCCCATGTGTACTTTATGGGAAGCACAGGCCCATGTGAAAAGGTTCCGATGCCTAGAGCACAACCAACTTTTTTAAACGTCACTTTCCTGTGACTGTTCTTCTTGGGTCTCCTACAGCTTTGAATTAAGTCAAGGGTAGATCTCCTAGTACTCAGCTCACACCTTTCTGTGCTCCTCAGACGTACTTGTATGATTAATTAATTTTTTTTACTTCTCAAAACAGGAGATAAAACACTGCCTTTCATCATTACAGAATTGGTGAAGCTGAAACCTGTAACCCACGTGCCGTTTAAATGGTTGATTCCAGTGATCTGAGCGGTGCTAAAGGAAAGTTGCAAACAAAATTGTAATTAATTTACAGCAAGGCGCTTAGTTAGATTTCTTTGAAATTGTATTTCTTGTTAAAAGTCAGCCTGAGCCTGTAATAAGAGGAGATGGCAAAATAATTTTAAAATGCATTTATTTTTAATACTAGAGGGATACCATAAGATAGAGATTGTGAAACAAAAACCATTTTATATGGCAGCAGTTGAATGAGGAAAAGTAATAAGGTTCATATTGTCATTTTTCACAGGTGACTTGTTTATATTTTTTCAGAGAGCTATTAGACTCTCTGAATGGTTAATAGGGAATTGTGTATTCATAACCTTTTCTCAAGGGGTACCTCAGAACTACCAAATATCTTATTCCTCCAGCTGTCTTCTGGGTCTTGGCTCCCTGATCATCTATATCGTATATACTGGTTCAGGGTAAGCACTCCTTTGGACTAAAACATTTAGTTCCCCACAAAATAAAGTCTAGGTGCAGTTCTGGGGATAATTCAGTCCAAAAAGTGTTCTCCAAAGATGATATGACCCTACACAAGCTATTAACTCCTGCCTTACCTTCTTGCAACCCACTCTCAGTGGGCTTTGCAGCCTCAAGCTGCCTTACATGTCTCTCCAAAAGAGGTAATACATTATTTCTGTTTCATGTTATAAAAATACAGATCTTGATAGGCAGAAACAATTTATTTAAATTTCTACCAGAATATGCAAGCTATTAAAAACCAATTATGTTTCTCAGCAACCAGGGCACCATGTAGGTCCCCAAGGAGGAAGCCCAGGGCTAGTTTGGATGCAGCCAGCTTGTTCAGGCAGGGGAAGTCCCAGTGTGGACAGGAGCCATCCTGCGTCTGGGAGTGCAGAGTTGTCCCTGTAGGAAATACATTTAGCAGTGCAGGTACAGCCAAAGATACTAAACTTTACCAGTTACTCAGGCAAGAGATGGCAAACTCACAATTGTGTTATTGGCAACAAGCTACCTACAGAAGAACTTCCCCTGCACTGCTTCACCCTACTGCAGAAAATATGTGTGCTTTGGTCCCACAGAGCCTGTTTCATAGGTTTTGTACCTTGATGAGGTATCCATACACTTTAATTTGTATCATTCCACAGAAGATATTTGTCTTTGGCATAGACTTCTTCAATAATATTTCTTTACTAATGCAAACAGCTCAATTGGGTCTCAGTGATTAGTTGTGTACTCAGGTGTTTTTTCCACTGGATCCCAAACTGTGTGCAGAGTAAAAGCGGTATAGGTTTGTTCCACCATGACCTCTAAATAAAAACATCTGCAGTCCAGTGACTTCAAAGTCCCCTGGGTTCATAATACTTACCTATAAAAAAATGGATGTTTTGTTTGATCTGGGGAAACAGTGTCCAGTTAAACTACAATTTGTTATATCCCTCCCCAGCTTTCATTTATATGCCAAAGGTCTACCACTCCTGCAACCCTTGAAATTTTATTAAGAATTCTGCTACTGTTAGCAATGTGCTGAATCAGGGTGGGATTTTCTTTAATATAAATGTGCAAACCTCAGATGAACAGCTCAACAGAGCTTTTCAGCTCTGCAATCTTGGCTATGCTTTAGAGAAGCTGAGTTCATTCATCAGAGCTGTTCTCACAGTTTTGAGCAGCACATATAATCTTTCCTTATATAATTACCCTTTTTTCTTCAATCCCTAGCACTTTCTTAAAGCTACTAGGCATACCCGCTATTTTATGTTATTTCTAAACAAAGTAAAATTCTGTGTACAGTTTAATTAAAGGCAAAGATTTAAGTAAGTAATTAGGTTTAGTGATTTCTAGCAGACTTAAGTATACCTTCAATCAGCATATGCTTCAACCAGCATATAGGTAAATGTTCTGCTAAATCATAATTCTGGTTGGTTTTTTAATAATTGCATTATCTGTCCTTTATCTCACCCATGCTCAGCTCTACTTTTGGATGTCTTCTTCATCTTATCCCTCTAATATTTGTTCTCTATTTGTCTTTTTCATGATTTAGAAATGGCTTTGTTTATTTATGGAAAAAAAACCTTTTTGTTTTACAGATTCCTCACCTAAGCAGTCTTTCTATCATTTGCTACACATCAAAGTTCAGTTTCTGTAATTGCTGAGGAAGATGCTTCAGATCTAAAGAAAATTGATTTGGTTTTATTTTGCAATTAATGTGATCAGCAGAAATATTACTTTCCAAACATCTTCAGTCTGATGATGCACCTTTGCTGCTGCAGTCAAGATAAAACATGAAACATAAACAGAAAATGTATCCCCTCACCTCTTTTTCAAATCCAGTCTTATAAAGGAAACATTCAACAAAGAACTTCTGAAGACACTTCATAGAAATCTGGAATGCAATTGCAGACACACATCCAGCCCTTGAAATTTCATAACCAAGGACTGTAACAACAACCCTTAGGAGAGGAGTGGAAACTTTCATTTCCTATTTAGCTTCCATTTGTCCCTTTTGGGGAAAGTAAGACAATATTCAGAGGCTATCATCACAGTTCTTCATTTTAGTATATTTTATTGTGAACTTGTGTCTGCAAAGAAGGCAGCAGAGACTCTGAGCCTGCCATCAAGGTTACATAGGAATACTTAATGAATATATTCTACCAGGATAATAGAAGCAAAAGAGACAATTAGATAGTATCTGATGATGACAGAGGCGCACCAGGCTGAAGGACAAGCTTTAGGATTAAAGCTTTAGGAGGATCTAGGGTAGAAATTAAGCTGAGAAGATGCTTGCTGTCTGTCATTGCTTGAGTCAGACCTGTTATTGTCATTCTGTACTGAGTCCTTCAGCTCAGAACTGTGTGGCCAGAAGGGTAAAGTGTTTGCCTTCTGCAGGTCTCGGCAAGACACAGCCATGTTCCCTCTGCTAAAGCCCAGCCATTCTGTGGCAATAGGCTTTCCAGAGTGCTTAGGAGGGAGAGGCAGAGATCAATGTGCACACATAGCCCCATCTCCCATTATCACACAGTTCTCATTTCCACAGGCTACTGGTCTGATTAACAACTGATGCCAGTTTCCATTTGTTGGTATAATAGAACTGTTAATTTTATAAATGCCTTAACACTCAACACATAACCTAATACTTGTGAGAATAAGAACTCCCCAAATACAACATAAACTGGGACTAGGAAGATAAAAGAATATCTTATACCAGTGGCCCATTACAACCCCCCTCTGCTTTTAGGGGTTATTTATATGCCATTTGTATTACCAGTCACATGCAAAGGGCCCCCACTGCAATATACTGAATCATAAAATAAATGGCAGTATTTTCTTTAGCACTGTTAATGTAGGAAGCATATGCTTGTGAGTAGTGCACAAATCACACCGTGGCAAACATTTCCAAATGAAAGCCTGAGAAACCAATGGGCTGTACCTCTCAAACAGCAGGTATGTTACATATATTATATATGTTATAGGTTTGACCCCTGGCTCTCTGAGGGGTAGATTTGTGGTTGGCTGGGATAGACAAAATTCCTTTTAAGTCTGCTGTGTCATATTTCATTTTAAAAGCAAAACAAAACAAAACAAAACAAACAAGGCAATTTGCTTTCCTTTGAATTTTAGCTCATTCTTGTATCCAAGGGGAAAAAAATACATATAAGAAACTTACATTAAAAAGGATGGAGAGGCTAGGATGTACAACATAAGAGGATCTGTACAAATACTAAACAGTTAACCTCCCTTGTCTTATTTTGCGTTGTGTCTGATGTGTGTACATGGGCATACACATATATCCTTTCCTTTTCCTGTTTAGGTCTCATCATCACTGATTCTTCCCAAAGTATTTCTTATATCAGGCTCGTAGGCAGTACCTTGTCTTTCATCTTTATATAACCACTCTCCCCCTCAGTTTTCAACACAGCAGCCTGTTTCTTCCTCTCAGCCCCCACATGGCAATCACCCCCTCTTTGCCATATAGCTATGCAGTCCCTCAGTTCTCAGCACATACACATATCTAAATTTTCATAAATTCAGGAACATACCTGTTCTGCTTTTGTCTGCTAGATCCTATTTGTGGGAAAACATGCCAGGACTCCTTATGTACCTAAAGGAGAGCATTTTATTCTGTAGTATCTTGTAACCAAACCAATCACGTACATGATTTATTCAGAGTATCATCTAATGAACTTGCTTTACTTAAGTTTGGTAGACACACTGTACCTCTTTGTTTTACATTGGCACACTGTGAAATATAGATGAGGCTGACCCAACATGGGTAGAAATTAGTGCTCTTTTAAACCTATATAACCTATACTCACAAGTTTCATTTTAACTTGCATCTCTGAGGGTATATGATATTAGATACACATAAGAGCACATATTCCTACCAATTAGACCAGTCGTTTTTTAGAGGCATATTACGATCACACATAGTTATAATACTAAAACATGCAGCATATGTTTTAAAGCCTATCTTTACTTTGTTTCCTCTTTTTTCTTCAGCCAGCTTTGTGCCTGTTTTATCCTTTCCCACCCTGAAGCTTTGTGTTTCCTCTCTAGCTTGAGAATGAAAAAGTATGAACAGCAAAAACTCTGCAGGGAGTTTGGGAGAATCGCTATTACAACATTTCTTTCTGCAGTTTTCATGGCTTCTTACACAGACAGAAGGGCAGAAAAGGTGCAGAATCTAGGGCAATTCTTCCAGCTTTGCACTATACAGTATGTGGCCATGGGGAAACTGAAGGACTCACTGTGCATGCCCAGCAACAAAAAAGCAATCCCTGCTTAATGAGAAAGGAGGAAAAAGAATTTTTCAAACCAGATATTCAAGGATTCATCTTAATATGGAGTTCAGCCTTTGTTTGTATAGGGTCACTTCAGCTCCCTTGCAAAATAAAGCTATCAACTTCTAACAATATTATTTTTGTCTCATAAGCCTGACAAAAGCACAGCTTTTGCTATAGGTACATTTTCCAAATCTATTCACACAAATGAAAAGTAATTATTATTCTGATTTTTTTTCTTTCTTTATAATCTACCTTTGCCCTTTGCTTCTTTCTCTCTTTTGGTCCCTACTTTTGTTTGCCAGTGGAAAGGGAGAAAACAGAAAGCAACATAAGTAATCTTGGTTTCAGATACCCACCTTCTGCTGGACTATTTCTGTATCCAGCATTATCAGGGATTAGATAAAAGATGGAATCCCTGGAAACCATAGCCCAGGAATTACATGTTTGAGTGAGTAGGCAGTATGGTTATGCTCCTGCATGTTATCTGTGTGCAAATGTAACAAAACTTAAATGAGCCAGAGGGGGGTGTGGGTTATTCTGTAGTCCTACTTTCATTCTGGAGTATGAAGTAGCATAGGAAGACAATTTTCTTACTGAGATTATGGATGCTTGGGGAATATGCTGAGCTGCCCAAGGAACATGCAGGGATTGCATAAATGGATCTGTCTGGAAGACATTTGCTGAGACAGAGATTTTCTGTACTGGTTTAGCTAAAGATATGAAACTCATAAAATTCAGCGATCCTCAATTAAAAAGTAGTTTGCTCTGAATTAAAGAGCAAACACTGTCAAACTGAGCACCTGCCTGAACTTTCACCATGTCTTTGGCAGTGATAAGGTATGAACCATCCATTCTTCCACAGAGACTCTTCACACTTTCTGGAGGATCACTGCCAGCTTGCTGCCCTTGTTGAACAAATCATGTCCATCAACTGCCTCCTGATCATCTGCAGGCACTGGAAACTGTAATCAAATTGGAGAAGAGGAGAGAACTAAAGTATTTTGAATTCCTGAAAATGCTATGAAATAAGACACTTGGCTAGAGAGAAAGGGTATTTTTGTCTGTGCTGAGGAAAAGATTAAGAAACTCTCTCACCATTGGACTTCCAAGAAACAATATAGGCAAGATGTGCAACTGGCTAAACTCCACTTGCTCTGCTGCTCTGAGAACAATTATTTCAGCATCTGTCTTAAGAGTGAGGGAACTTTCTGCATCTGATGGTAAATTTACATTATTGGTGACTTTCATCTAGCTAAGTGATTATCATAATATTATGCAAAGGATTTATCACTTCTGGAGTTATTCCCTTTTGCAGGTTTAACACAGTGTTTTACAGGTTCTTTACTAAGAGTGCAAATTTTAACCATTTCAGGCTGATACTTTTATTTTGCTTTTAAGTAGTATTTTTTTGCATCTTTTGTTCCTCAAAACATTTAAGTAGCTCAACTAACATGGGAAAGAGGTAAAAATGTTGAAAATTCTTAATAGCATCTATCTACCAACTTTTGTTGTGTACCAGCTTATATAAAATGCTCAAATCTATGCTGAAATAGTAACTAATACTTCTCATAATATATGTAAGGTATTTTAAATTATAAAGAACATTATATATACTTAAGTTCTTAAAAATAAAGAAAGGTGCATTTTCTGAAAGATTAGCTGTCAAACTTTACATTAGTTCAATCTTCAATGAAAGGCTTTAGGCCACTGTCAGACAGCAGTGGAAAGCTATGCTGACATTAAGAAGGCAGCTAGAACAGGGGAAATATTCACACAGTAACATAAAAGAATCCCCATTAAACTATCTGAGGCTTATACACATACAGGATATTGAGTTTTCATGTTTTTCTCTGCTGTGTGCAAGAAATAATACTTTATATTAAGTTACTTGCTGTCTTAAAATGATTGTGCCTCATGTTTTCTGAATGGTTTAGTACTTAAAAAGTGGGACAAGTAATTATCTCTTACATAATAAACCATCTGCATGGATATAATTAAACATTTGCTCAGTTGTATTTGATATTAAACCAGAAAAAGAATGTGGTTAAGTAGCATTTATCATGCAAAAGATGTCAAAATCAGCTGAAAATCCATCTATAATATCCTGGTTAGTTGCTAAGCTTTTGAAGGGGTCTTGAATAGATCTCAAATGTGATGCTGCATAACTCAGGTTGACATGGTAACATGCATAGTAAGGAAAATCTCAGCTTTATGATCAACTTCATTTTAATTCCCTCCCCTTCTCATATGCTCCCCTCAGTTTCTCGAGTAAATGTATCTTAAGAGTCTCTGATTGCAACTCATAATTATTTGGTGTAATTAAGATGGCGTGCTGGTCTTTTATTTTGTAGGCTGCAGAATAGTGGCAGGTCTATGAAATGAATCCCTAGCAGCATTTTTTTAATGACCATGTTAAATTTAGTGCTGTTCCGAGAGAGATTATGTGGTTTTCTTGGTTAATGGGATGTTTGCTATATTCAGACATCTGGCAGCACTGTGCCTGAGGAAACAAGCGGAAAAGAAATTCAGTGTAGCTACTCTTACAGACATATAAGCTGTTAAGGGTCAGTTAATAGGTCCTGAAGACCCTTGCTGAGAAGGCAAGGCCAGAAGAGTCATAGCTTGAGAACACAGGCTGAAAGAATGATAGCAGGGCAGAAAAAGGACCCTGTAAGCCAGAGGCAAAAACAAGTTTGCAAGGACAAAACTGAGACATAGTCAACATTTCTTGATATATTTGGATAAAATTGAGGCTTCATGGATGACTATCACAAAATTTTATGTCTTAAAGTAATGTAAACATATCTTTAGATTGTTAAAAAAATCTTTCTAAGAGCTTTATTTCTTCAGGAAAATAAATCATGTTTTGTTTTTAACAAGGATTCACATCTTTGTACATTCCTTAAGTATTTTCTCCTGTGCATGAGAGAGCAGTACAGATTGGGGTATGGTGTGGGATGTGTCTGGCACCTTATAGCATGTGATTGAGCAGAGGGAGGAAGGGAGGGAAGAGAGGAACTGCAGAGCGAAGATATCCTCTGGGGAACATGATAGTCAGACTAGGAAAGCAAAGTGCTACACTGCACAAATGTATGAGGGACAGACAGAGATAAAGAGGAGAGGCAGGATCTGTTTCACTGTGTGACACTTCACACGTTACTGACTCAAACTCACCCAATCCTTTTGGGTAAGTCATGGATGATAAAGTGCTTCAGCTCCAAGACTGCTTGAGGGATAGGAGAACTGTGAGATTCCACAGAGGACAAATGAAGGCAGACTCAGAGTAACCAAAAGAAAAGCTTAGCTGAATCTTTCTCTGCAACCTTGACATTGGTTATTCTTCAGCTCTCAAAATAACTTGCCACTTAGAAAAGTGGGATGTTACCATCACAGCAGACAGCAGTGTTACAGACTGAGAAACGAGTGTTTGTCTCCTGGCTTTACAGGGAAACTTTGATTTATTCTGAAAATTTTGACATCACTGTGAGTGATTTTTTACAAAGGAAATTTAATTAAAGAATTAGAAATACTTTAAAAGGAAGCTGACAAACGAAAGAGAAGATCTTCCTCTTCTCTGATAATTGTGGAATTAACAAGGCTGAAAAATGGTTGAAACTTTCTGTGACAACTTCTGGGTCCACGGAAGCTTCACATATCTTCTTAATGTCTGATTCCTTCCACAGTGGCACTCCAGAGCATTAAAAAGAAGAGCCTTTTTTTTAAACTTAGAAGTGGGTTTTCTCTTGTTTGGATAATTCTTAATGTAATAACCCTGGTAAAATTAAACTGAGGAAAGAAAACAAGAATTGTTTGGAGGCAGTTTCCCCTAGGCCTACACCACCCAAAAAGGAAGAAAGAAAAGACACGTTTTAATGCCACTATCTACTACAATATCATCAATTAATTGTTAACCCTAAAGAAATGCTATTTTTCCACAATAACTTCCTTTATTTAAGCTTCACAAACTTAAACTATGCATGATTTACGGTTCTTTAAAGCTTTAATGAGGTATAATTCTGTTTATGTAAAACAGCCTTTCTCATAAATTTTCAAGGGATATTTTACACTAAACTTATGTGTACTAAAGCAAAATTAATTAGTTCTTCAAAACAGAGGACTCTGAATTTCACTTTCATGGCAAATTAGATTTTGCTTTGTTACTGTCTAAGAGCATGTGGATTAACTATCTTAATACCAATTTCCTTTCTATCAACAATGATTTGAATGTAATCTTAAGATTTCTCTTTGTTCTTTATTGCTATTAATGGCAACAGCATCTTTTTATCAAATTTTGTCTGTAAAGCTATATGTGAATTTATTTCACATTGACTGTACCTAAACCTTCAAAATGTAACTACATACATGGACAAGCAGAAAAAGAATTATTGGCCAGCTAGCCTATTCTCTTTTAGACCTCATTAATTTCCCCCCACAAACATGGTTACCCTATAGATTACAATGGCTCTATTTATTATCAAAGGACTGAGCTGACAATTCAGAGAGTTTTAAAATGACAGAAAACATCAATCTATGCCAGCCCAGAGGTTTTGCCTTACATTTTTTAACAAGTAATTCTAAAATAGCAGCTCTTAAAGATGTTTAATTTTGAATCATCCCAGATCATTGTCTTTTAGACTGGCTAAAGACTTTTCAAGGTCACGGTTTTGAAAACTTTTGGGCTAATTCTGGTTTGGTGCAGTAGAACTGGAGGTGCCTGGAACTGTCCAGAAGTGAAGTATGTTGGGATGATTTCAGTTTTGTATTTAGGTTTCTAAAGTCTGAGTCCAGTTTTAAGCCTTTAAGTTCTTTCTCTGGGGGAAGATGAGGAGACTGTCAGCTACACAAAGATGCCTTCTCCATTTAGTGGATGTTTGGTTTCTCTCAGAGAGTCTCCAACTTCCATTCTTTTTCCTCTGTGTATGCTGATTTAGTTGTCTGTGCATCCCTGACATAACCTGTGATGACTGTGGAATATTATACTTTGGTCTGATTTTACCTTAAGCCATGTTACCACAAGAGTCACAATTATTCCATTAAAACACTGCTAATTATAACAGTCTGCTCTCTCAGACACAAAACTTTCACTGCCTGTATATTACCTTAGGTTTTTTTAGCAATATTTAGGATTGATATCCATGATCATTTTGTTTGTCTTTTACCTGATGAACCTTACAGCAGTACCCAGCCTTATGGTAGCTACGAATAGCCAAAGTAGCATAACCAGAGATATTATTAAAGAGCATTTCTCTAGACCTTATGTTTTAAATAATTTGGAAATAAAATTATTTCCTGTTCAGCATCTTAAAAATAATACTTACTATTTATGCATGCACTGATGATATTAGACAGGCTGAAATCTCTAAGATTACCATGTCAGATTGAGGGTTGAATCTCCTCTAAATTAATCAGAATTTTACTCTCAGCAATAATGTAGATAAATCTTTAATTAAATGCAATGGAATGAGTTCTTCCTGCTGCAGCTCTTTGTCCTGGGGTGGTTGAGTGGAAGGACCATCAGGGTAGACAATATAAGGAGTAGCAGTTGTTACAGCAATAGCTTTGCCTTACACCCTTAACCTGGGAATGGACTGTGAGAGAGGATGGCATCCATATCCTCACTCAGAAAAATGCCCAAAGGATCTGATCTGGGTTGTAACAGGAGCTGTGAAACCCCACAGACACTGCTTGACAACCTCGCATGGCCAGTGCGCCACAAAAAATAGTATCTAGAAGGTGGAAACACTATTACCATGCACTGAAAATTTGAGACAATTCCTGTGTCACTAAAGTCTTCCCACTTCATTTCTCCTCTTTGAATGACCTGAGGTTTTCCCTGGTGTCTCCTGTTTATGTCCCTCACACATCTCTTAGGGACTTGGGACACACTGGCTGATTACCTACCTGAAGATGAGCTTACATCTATCCCTCCCCCTCCTCCTAAAATCCTGCCTGAGCTACTGTGATATTCCAGCCCTCTTCTCATTGACAAGACCCACTTGGCAAAAATATATTATTGGGACTTTATTTCAAAAGTGCTAATAGTTGGTGAAGAATTTCACACTCTAAATTCCTTTGGGAAGCTTCTCCTTTTTAAAAGTAATGTTTGTAAAAATTGTATCCCAACCCTAGCCTCTTTAACTTATTTTTAAAGTGCTGGTAAACAGAACTATATGCTGTTCTTACGTCATTAAAAAAATCCAATGTTTTGTGCATTTATATTCATAAAACATTCCAGCTGTCTCTCCAAATGAAAAAGACAGTCCTGAAATCTTCAGCCTAGAGCATGTGAATACCACTGAGACTGAGTTGAGGTTATTGTTAACATACATATTCTAAATTACTTAAATTGCTTCTGCTAAAGGTTAACAGTCAGAAAAGAATATCAATTCCATTTAACTAGTTTAAACAAACGACCAGCAAAAATTCAGATCCTACACTTCAGAATTATTTTAATTCAGCTTCTTGGCAATCTGGAAAGGAGAAAAATTATAGGAAGAGTTTACTCAAATATATATCTTTCTATACTACATGATGATGGAGAATATTTGGAAATGGATAGAGTTGTTTCACAGGTAGGATTTGACCTGCCACATGGATAGTTCATTTATAATTTATAAACCCAAAAGACAGGGCTTTAGGTTTAATTTGGAAACCAATACAAGCAAATCAAATCAGCAAAACAGCTCTTTAAACATGTCCTTGCTCACACCTGAAATAATAATATCTGAAAGAAAAATAAGAGACCTAAGTCTGACAAGCCATGCTGAAGGCCTTTCTTTGACATAGTTAAAGCCTTCACAGAATATCAGGAAGTGAAATAAGATAACTTTCCAATACTGAATGTGTTCCCTTTACAGTGAGACCTCTTTCCAGTGGACAAAGATGTAGAAATAACTTTAAGAATGTATTATCCAATGACCAGCATATAATTATATCTGCTCTATGTAAAGAGAATTAACTCCTGCAGTTTAAAAAGATGAATTTCTTGGAGAAGTCACTTATAAGAAAACAACTGAGGAAAAGAGTCTGTAACAGTGAATGATTTTACCAGATTCAAAAATCCAGTTGTGCAGTTAGAGAGAGTATTGTTTTTTTTTAACACAGCCTCAATGAAGAGAAATACAGGACAGATAATCAAGCAAAAACTTTTCTTTTGCCCATTATTGTAAGTATGTGACAAGTGAAGTATCAATGACAGACATATGAGAAATTAACACTGAGAAATTTTACAATAACAATGCAGAACAGACAGAAATATCCAACTAATATTTCTTCATAATATGGTCCCATCCCAGTCATGAATGACATATGTTTTTGTCTAAAATAATATGGAAATAATTTTTAGTACATGAGTAATTTAAAAAGAAATTCTTACTGGTCTGCCTGAACAATTAATGTTGCTATTCAAGAAATTCTAGGATGTTAAGGATGTAAACCATGGATAAAGCCAAGGTTACATTTGGACAACACAAAAAATACGACCTTGATTTTATAATTCTATCTGTTCTGGAATCACTAGCAGGTAAAACAAATGGAATCCTGGTATGTGATGTAATCAATACCAAAAATGATTGTGTAATTAGTGACAATGAGCATGTCAAACTGGGCAGCTTTCTGGGTGAAATTTTTGGATATGATTGATGAAGATGACTGCATTGACATACGCTTCTGTAAAGTGACAGACATCCGGCATTATATCAACCTAATTAAGTGACTGGCATTGCACAAAATCAGTGCAACACACAATAATTAATTGTGAAACGGCTAAATGGCGGATCTACAAATGCAAGTATGAACAGCTAACCACCATCCCTTGGGTAATGCCTGAGGAATTTGTAGAGTTCTGTTGTTTCTCAGAAGTGAGTTTTTCCCGACGTGTGGCTGGTGCCAGGACTCCCAGCCCAGCCTGGGCCGGCGCGCGGCTCTGCAGTGCCCAGCTGGCTGGTGCCGCTCCAGTTGCTCAGATCCCTGCTGGGAGCTGGCACAGGCTGTTTGCTGAGCTGGGCATATGCAGCAATGTTAGCACCAGTTCCCTTGGCCTGGTGTGGCATCCTGAGAGCTGAGTGCCTCTCTGATGAGAAGTGGAGTGAGCTGTAAACACACCCTTGACATCGCTGCCGTGGGGGATTGAGCCCCGCATTTCAGAAAATGCTGTCTGTCCTCTGCTGCTGCATAAATTTATGAGGGATCTGAAGAAATATTTAACAACATTAATGGTAAAACTTTCAGATGACATGAAATGCATAAAGTACTAAATAATGCAAAGAAAAAACAGTTTTTCTGTAGGGAAATTGACATCCTTTAGTGAGCCAGGATTATTTGAACGTGCTTTTTGAGACAGCTGAATGCAAGGTCATTCAGCAGGAACAAAGAATGTAGGTCACGTTTAGAAGACTGGAGACTCTGTCCTGGAAAGTGGTGACTCTGAAAAGGAATTAGGGGTCACAGTGGTTAGCCAACTAAAGAGAAGCTCCCAGAAAAATGTTCCAAGGCATTTGGTACAGCCTTCAAGATACAGGAGTGTTGCGTGGTGACATAACTGTATCTGAATCTACTTTGACAAAAGTGCTCCAAAATTACAAATGTTCAGAAAAGCTGAACCTGTTGGAAGACTCTTAGATCTGAAAAACTTGATCAACAGAGAAGTCAAAGTTACTTACTTTATCCAAAGTGAAATGACTGCACTGTGGTTTATAAAGATGCATTTACAGGGATCTTAGAAATACACAAGATTTCAAAGTCTGTCCAACAAGGAAAGACAATTTTCTATTAGGAAAACAGTATACTTTGTTAACAGAATGATTCTATAGCTGTTAAAACGTTTTATTCAGGTTTTGTTTCTAGTTGGAATTGCATTGTTTTAATTCAAATAGAGAACAAACACAAGAAAAAAAGGTAAAGTGTATTTTAAAGTGCTTTAAAAATAAAAGCATGGTAAGAATCCTTGACAAACAGACTACATTATTGTGTTGTGTCTTTATGTTAGACACAAAACTTCAAATGAACAGAACAACACATTTTAAAAGATACTTTCCTACTGGGTTTATACTCTTGCCTTAATTTATACTGTATTCTTTTCTTTTGACCTTTTTTTGATATTGTCAGAGTGAAGGTCTTTCTTGAACATCTGTGAAATATTTTGAACACTTAGGCTAGATGTTAATAATACATGTCAGAGAGATGTAAACACCAATGGGAGAAATAAATTATGTACGTGAATACAGGGCACTATAGCTAAAGTAATGAGTTGAAACATAAGAAACTTCCATTAACCTGATCATCAGAAAAAAAAATCCTTATCATTGGAGGAATTCAATTTTAAAGGGATGTTTCCTTTGGGGTGCAGAAGCCCCAAGACATTTAAATGAGACATTTAAAATGAACTGAACAAAATGGCACTGAAGAATGTTAAAGAACACTCCTTTTTCAGGACCACAATGGTATTTTCCATCTCTAATCTTTGTGATTGCCTGCTTTTTCTTATCATTTAAGACTGTCATGAATATTTTATATGATTGTTGACCTACAAAAGAAGTGGTTTAAATAATAAAGTTTTGTTGTAAGACTACCAGAATTATTTTAATATTAGTTTTCATTCTCCCCTCAAATATACCAAAGTTACTAATATCACTGGTATCTGTTTTGTCTAAGCACAGACTAGGACATTTTCAAACCCAACAGACTAAAAAGCTGGTGAAATACTCAATGTGGATGTGTTCATTTTTTAGGAACTTGCACCTGAAAAACAAGTCTCTATAGTAAAGTGACTCTGCACCTCATTGTCCAAAGGGGAAGAGTTAAATGCCTTAGAACAAGCTAGGTGGTAAGAGTGTGCTGAGGACACAATTGTACCTTGAATTCTGACTCTTTTTGATGTTCAGGTATTTTAATACTATTACTCCTTTGAGCAGAGGTTTTTCTGAAGGTTTTAGGCACTCATTTCTCTTTCAAATCTAGGGGAAAATGTGTAGCCAGAAGACTCTGTTTGCTCTGCTCTTCAGTGATTAAAAAAACTCCTCCAGGATGATGAAGACAGGGCAATTAATTTTTCTCCTTTAGGGAATCTCCTGTTTCCTGAGAACCTACATGTGGACTCCTCTAGGGGAAAAGAAAAGAAAGGGAGTGCTCCATCCCCTTCTTCTTTTGAGCCTCTTACATTTTTTGTAGATGGAAGGCTTGGTTTGCCTTCAGAGAGATTAAACAGGAGCCTCTATTCTGATTAAAGGTCTATCAAAGGGAGCAGGGCACCCTGGGTTTAAGTCCCTGCTCCACTGATTGTCTCTGGATTTATGGATATAAAACACATAAATTGTCCGTAATACAGACACACAAAACCATCTTTTGTCCTTCCCAAATGAATGCCATAACCATGAGGTTACAGACTAATTCCCTCTCTCAGATCTAATGCATTTTTAATTCTTTCAGAGTGGAGCAGCTCCAACAGAAGGGACAGACTGTGTTTTCTTCCCTTCCATGTCCCCCTGGACCATAGGCTGTTTACCTGAGAAGCAGAAGAGGGATGAAGTCTTTGTTGCACAAAGGGGAGCAAACCAGATCCTTCACCTCAAGAAGGATCTCACCACTGAAATTTTTACATTTAAGTGAAGAATTACAAGCCTATGAGGAGAAAGCATCAAGTATGGCTGAATTTTTTGTGTGGAGGTTGACTTAGCAAACATGCTCCAAGACCTGATGGGCTCAGGCATTGAGTGACTCAGATGAAACCCAAGATGCCTTTGGCCAAACACATGTTCTGAGAAATTTCAACCCAAAACCTGTAGCATCTGTGGAAGTTAGTCACTTCCAAGATCAGCTGTAACTAAGTGAGTGGTATGAATAAGCACGGCTCCTGCTTTTAATACCTGAATTCCACATCAATCCCGTCTTCAGCACCCAAACCGTGTCGCGAGGCTTTGAGGACTCGGTGGGATTTCAGTACTTCGCACCCAGGCAAACCTCCTGTCAATGCCAACATACACATTTGCTAAAATTACTTCCCAAGGCGTTTTGCGGACTCGGGCCAGATACCCCCCCTCGCCGGGCACAGCTCTGCCGTGGGCACAGGCAGCTCCGGATCGGGCACGTCTCCCCGGCCGGGGCTGTCCGGGGCAGAGGGAGGCGCCGGGAGGGCAGCGACCCGTGGTGCGGCGGGG
>VXBC01009160.1:1056091-1100646 GCA_013399945.1 Ploceus nigricollis | reverse complement strand
CGGTCCGGCCCCGGGGAGCGGGCGCGGCGCTGCCCCGGGCGTCCCGCGGCTCGGGCACCCTGCGGGTCGCGCCGCGCAGCCCGCGGGGGGCTGAGGTGCCTGATGCCACCTCCGGAGGAATGGGCGTGTTTCACACACGGCTCCCCTACCCCAGCAGAATGCACCCCATCTTTTCGTGAACCCCCTGCCGCATGTATGCCTGTTCCCCCACCAAACCCGCCGCCCTCCCCCGGTGACTAGTGGTCATCCTGATGCTTAGTCGCCGTATGATCTGCGCTGGGTCCCGGTCACATCGTGGCGTGGTGTGGGTTTTTTTTTAATCAGCATGCGTGTTTTTTTTTTTTTTTTTCATGGAAATGCTCACCCACACCTGTATTATAAATAATTCTTTAACAGATGTTAGGGTGTGAAGTGTTGGCATGGTGGTTTTTCAGGGGCGTGTCTGTTCGTTTTTCCGTATCTGCCTGTGTAAGACTATATATTTGTACGCACAAACGGAAATATCAGATCAAATTGTTTAGGATTTCTTTGTCTGCTCTGACCTTGTGGTTTAGACACGCTTTTCTCTACATACCAGGACTGTGGAGCTAAAGGGAAGCTCTGTTTCGGTTTTAAGGACGTAGTTGGGAATTATAGACATTATTGATAAAAGCATAAACGTGTGGAAGAAAGGACAGTGACTCGCACTTCTTCTTGCTCCTCATCCAAAATTAATACAGCTGAAAGAATATATCTTCGTNGCAGGTCTGAGTGAGGAGGTGCCCGCCAGGCTGCGGAGAACAGGTAAGAGCTGGGGCCGGGGCCGTGCCTGCCCTGCCCTGTGCTGCGCGGGAGCTGCGGCGTGCGGGGCCGCCGGGGCGCGGTCGCCGGGCGCGGAGCGGAGCGGAGCGATGCACCTGTGCCCATTGTGTGGGGCGGCGGCCTCCGCCGGGCGCTGCGNTTTTTTTTTTTTGGAGGGGGGTGTATTAGAGATGGTTTAAGCAAAGATAAAAGCAGACCTAAGAAAAATCCATTTTTCTTGGCACGGGAATTGCTTCAGAGATACAGTTTCTGAATTGTGCATTCTGGGATTGTTTAATTCTGAATAACAGGTTCTCCGTGGAATTGGATGTGAATTAAAATAACTGACAACATTTTTTTAACATGGAAGCAGTGGTGGTGTGTTCTCAATCCTAAGATGTGGCCACTAAGCTGTATTTTGCATTTAACCTATAGAGTGAAATGTCACAGCAAACGTTCTTGTTAATTTCACTGAAATGGGATGTAGTGTGCATGGGAAAAGCAGAGATTAGTCTTTTTTTAATATATATAAGAAAACACATACACTGTACTATGTGTAGGTACTTCTGAAGGATTTACAAGTAAAAGTCCTGCATTTATACATAAGCATATGATCCTATGTCAGTCTAACAAAGTCAGTTGTGAGCTGTAACCAAAGTAGGGTGAATAATTTTCAGTAGGTCCCCACATTTGCCTGAGATGCTTGTGCTAATCCAGCACATGGACTGCTCTGAGAAGTTCCTGAGCACATCACCTACAGCTTTGCAGTATCAGGGTCCAGCTGTATAATCATTGGTTTAATACAAACTTCTGCAAGTCAAAGAGCGTCTATAAGTTTTCCTCTATTTCCTCCCACTGTTCTACAGCTGGTTTGAATACGTCTTTTTTCTTAATGGTCACATCATTATGAGCGGTTGAAACAAAGCTAGTGCTTGCTGGTTTTTGTCTTTTTATTGGAAATCAATGAGAGAGGTCACTTCTAAATTAGGTCTATGTATCTGTGCTATAAATAAACATTCAGTGCTTTACTATTCTGCAGACAACTGCAAATCTAGGTGGCTCCTAAATTAAAATGAATATGTTTCGAACCTAATGATATTTTGACTATTCTATTTTTTTTTTGCATTTTTGTGTCTTCTGTTTGTGAAGATTAATGTGCACTTTGTATTATTTAGTCTTGTGTTGGTTGTCAAAAAGTAACAGAAGTATTTGCCTCCTTGATTTTATTTCTGAACCTGTGAACTGTTTATATAAACTGTATTGAACAACTGGGATTGTTTTGGTCAGGGCTGATGGGTGTTTCTGACAGTCAAACATGGGAGACACTGATTGCTTATTTGCTCAATGGCACTGATTTTATCACTCCTTTGGTGATGGCAAAAGAAGCTGTTGGCCTTAATCAATTTGAATATTAGGCTTAGGATATTAATAATATATCTTGCAAGACATAGAGCCCTGAAGTGGCTTGCTTATTGAAAAACACTGTCTCCTAATATATTTTTTCTTTAATTTTGTGCCATTTGAGCCCTTCTGTTGGTTCAGAGTGTGTAAAGCATTTGTGCAAGGACAGCTGAAATAATTTACTACAAAGCTTAGGCTGTGAGGAAACCAATGGTTGGAATATGCAGGTAGTTTTTAACATTGGGATTGACCCACTATGTGTGGTAGTCCTGATTCTCTTTGCCAACCTGCCAGATCTGTTCCCCTGAAAATTTCTTAGTTGCTTAGTTGTTGGCAACTGGCAGCCTTTCTGATACAACACCTCTTGCGATCACAGTTGGAGCCAAGAGTCTAGTGGGGGCAAACGGTCAAGAAGGTAGATGAGACTCAAATAGCACCTGAATATAACATGAGAAAAAGTAGAAAGCTGATGCATTTATTCCTTTTTTCCATTAGGTCAACGTGGTCACCTCATTTTCCGAGATACTGAATTTGAACAAACACTTCTCAGTGTTTGCTTATCATCAGCGTTTGGGTTCATGAGTGATGTTATTAGGATGTCTGACTTAAATGTAGTTCTTAAGGCATGGCAAGAGGCTTATGAGTAAAATGACCATGTGAATGTAGCATGGTTTTATTCACACTTTTTTCTCAGCCTAGCAAGTAGCCCTCTGTAAGAGCAATGTATACAGCAGGAAGTCTTAAATTGAGCTCCCTTAAATCTTCTAAGTTTCTTAAGCTTTTTCTCTCCTCTTATGCATTCCTTAGGTTGAACTTCAAGATGTCCCTTGGGAGAGATATGGAGCTGGAGCATTTTGATGAGCGTGATAAAGCGCAGCGATATGGCAGAGGGTCCCGGGTGAATGGTTTACCCAGCCCTACCCACAGTGCCCACTGCAGCTTTTACCGAACCCGTACTCTACAGACCCTGAGTTCTGAGAAGAAAGCCAAGAAAGTTCGTTTCTATCGTAATGGAGACCGGTATTTCAAAGGGATTGTATACGCCATCTCCCCTGACCGGTTTAGGTCCTTCGAAGCTCTCCTGGCTGACCTGACCCGAACTCTGTCCGACAATGTGAACCTGCCCCAGGGGGTGAGAACAATCTACACAATTGATGGCTCCAAGAAGATTTCCTCCTTGGACCAGCTAGTAGAAGGTGAGCACCGAGGTTTGGAGGTGTAATGTTAAGTTTGAGTCAGCCTTTTTCTAATCTTTTGAAGTCTTTCAAAAAGAGGTAATGGTATTCTTATTGATAAAGGAAGGATTTTCAATGGTCTGACTAGAATTGTGGATATCTCAAATGACACCTTGAAATATTGTTGCCTTGCTACTTATTTCCTTCTCGTTAAACATGTCTAACCTTTTCCTTTCAACATAGTGTTGATAGTCCTAGATCCTGAAGATTGAATCTAATCCTTCTTTTCATAAAGATGCAAGGTCAAACCAATGAGAGTTTAGTCTGTTAAACTTCAAAAGTTCTGTGGTGCTAATGAAACCTATGTGAAATTCAGTTCAGATATTTTTGGTTTTTTAAGTTTCTGAAGCCTAGTGGAGAGCTCTATTTCTTCTCTACAGGTAAATATGTCTTAAGTAAAATACAAGCCTCTCATTGCATGGCATAAATGTTGGCAACGTGTTAAAAGAGTAATATTGTAGCTGTGATTCAGCTGGGGTAGATTGTAAACTTTTTTCCTCTGTGGCGTATCCCTTTTCCCCAGTCATAGAATTGGTAAGGTTGAAAATGACCTCTTACATCGAGTCCAACCATTAACCCAGAACTGCTAAGGCCACCACTAAATCATGTCACATCTGCACATCTTAAAAACCTACAGGGATGGCCTGTTCCAGTGCTTGACAGCCCTTTCCATGAAGAATTTTTTCCTAATACCCAATCTAATCCTGCTCTGGCACTACTTGAGGCTTTTCCTCTTGTCTTATTGCTTGTTACTTTTGAGGAGAGGACCAACACCCACCTTGCTACAATCTCCTTTCAGGTAGCTGTAGAGATCTTAGGTTGTCTGTAAATAAGGCTCATGTACCTGCAGTATAAACCATCACCAGTGATTTGGTCAGAACTGACAATTCTTGGTCACTGTCAAATGTCAGACATGCCAGTCATTAATTTGCCCATTGAGAACAAATTTATCACTCCTTCAGTGATAGTTATATTGCCAAAAGAAGCTGTCAGCATTAATCAGTTTGAATATTAAACTTAAAAAATTAATAGTACTTTTCACAAGTTTTATGAATAGCTAAAGTAGCTTTTAATAAAAGCTACTTTAAAAATAGCTAAAGAAGCACATGAAGTGCTTCTGAACTGCAGTGGGTTTCTAGTGTAAAACATCAGAATGTACGGAGTATGAAGGCATTGACTATCACATGGCCATAAATGAGAGTGTTTCTTACCTGTGAAGCTTAAATGCAGGTACTTGATTGTGTTCCAAGAAAATAAAGGTGGAACAGTTAATTCATTTTTGCTTCCATCCTACCCCTGGCCTCAGTATGCCATGGACAAACCAGTAAAAATGGATAGATAGCCACCAGACAGCCAATTTAGAGTTGTAACAGAGATTTTAATTTCTATGTGATTTTAATTTTTAGTACTAGGTGAGAGAACTTGCAGTAACAGGATGTAATGAGAGGATCAGAAGAAGGCTAATATGGAGAGAGAAGAATAAAAGAGTAATGCCAAATGTGGCTCCTGAAAGAGGAGCACAGCTTTGCATAGCAGGTGTTCAGCCACCATTGGGTTGTCTCCTTTTTGTGTCATAGCAGAGGAAAGCTTTTTAAGTATTGAGAACCTGATATTCTTGATAATCTTCCTTGTGTAAAAAGGAAAGTAGGGGCAACATGAAAATGCCCCAGAAAGAAAATTGAAGGGGTGGGATTGTCTGTCAAGTGACAGGTGTGGATGTTAGGACCAGAGGTGTAGTGAAATGAAATTGGTCTTAGGAGCAATGTTATCGATTTCGGGGCACAGTTGAAACTATATTTGTCAGGACAGTATTTAATTGCCAGAGAAAATCAGTTTCTGGGAGGAAAGACCAATATTAATCAACGTCTGTTTAAAAGCAGTCTTTGTGCATTTGCTTATTTGATTGGTATGCTCAAAAAGAAGCAAGTTTCATTGATGTTAATGTTGATTTGTACAGTCCTTTTGCAGCCAGTCAGAACCAGTTTTGAAAATAAAGAACTGAATTCAAAAATAAATCCAGCAACCTGTAAGATCAGTTTATTTTGGCATCCTAGTGAAGAATAATACCAGCTATTAATCAGTCAGTCAAAATGAATGACAGTGCAAGAGCCTAGGTTTATTTTAAAGAAGACATTTGGGATTTCTTTTCGTCCTGTGGGACTTTATTCCTTGCCCTTTCAATGAATACATCTTCCCTTCCTGGTATAGTTCAAGGAGGACAGTCTTGTTTTCTTGTCCCATTAGGACTGTGGGATTTACAGAAGTCAGTCTTTGTGTGGAAAAAGAGAGCTACATCCTCATTCTATCTGAAAAGGGGCTTCTGTTTATTTGTTTAAAACTGCAGGGTGGGTTGTTTCACTCACAGAACTTCACAGTGGAGCACGGGTTCATATATTATTAGCTCAATGATGGTTTTTGCATAAGCCCCTTCCATTCTTTACTATACAAATTTATTAGAGTTTGGCTCGTCTGGTACAGCATTAATTAGCTGGAAGCTGTGCTTTGTGTTTAAATAGCTGGAAAATCACTTGATTTTTGCCTCTTGCCAAATGACATTTGTGCTCCAACTACTGAAATATGAAGCATTGCTTTCTTCATGGTGAGACTATTCCCTTCCTGTGTGGATCTTGCTACAAATTTATTGAGACTTTATTTGAGAATTTATTATGAATTTATGTGATTTGAGGGGCATTGATTTGGTGATTGCAATGTAAAGCAAATGTATAAATCCTTAATTTTTAGAATTGGTTTTTGCCTTTTTGCCTGTGAGGAAGCTCCTGTACTCTTACCTTCTCATGCGGTACATAAAGACAGAGAGGCTCTTGAGGGAAATGAGACAGCAGCCGCTGTCTTTCATCCCAGAGCAAAATACACAGAACTGCATGAAAGATAGTCCCAAAGGAAAAAGATTGTAAAAGAGCTGTTTTCCTTCAGTTATATTTAGTTGCATTCTGCATACAGCTCAGAGCTGGCATGGCTGTGTGCTGGTGATGTAGATTATTTTGAGATGCATGGACACATTTTCTCTTTATTTGAAAGTAATGACATCCCTGGGCGTGGGGATTTTGTGGGTTTTTGGTTTGATTGATTTTGGTTTTTTGTTTTTGTCCCCTCCATTTTTGCTCAGAGTCTTTTTGTTTGGTTTATTTTTTTGTTTTTCTTAAGACTTACACGAGTGAGATTAGTTGGAATTTGATAACAAGGGGTATGTACTGTTATAAAAAGTTTCACATGGTCTGTAACTTCTGTCACCCTACGTGAAGGAAATAATGCAACGGATTCAAGTTCCTTCTTTTTGTCAGCCCTGATGTTAGGACCCTCTTACGTTTAAAGAACGGATTCTGAATGTGACAATACTTTATTCCCTAGGCATGACATGCAATCAAAGCATGTAGAAACAATAAAGATGAAGTTGCTCTTGAAGGCTAAATTTTTTAGCTGTAAAGTTTCAGGAAAGGACTTTGCTTCTCCAAAACTGTATCGTCCTTAAAGCTGAAGGTGGAGAGGTCTTACCCCCAAAATTAGCAATGAGCATTGCAAGGTAACTCTGAAACAAACAATATTTACAGTTTTTACTCCTGGAGTCCTGCTATGTGGAACAAAGACCACAGAATCAGTCTGTAGCCAGAACTGCATCCCTTTCTCACTAATTTTTATTATAATATTACTTCAGAATCTTGGGTATGAATCAGAATTGATTGTTTTAGGTTTCTATGATACCTACCACAAAGTTAACCCTGTAGCTGAGAGCTGGCAGTCAAAGACCAGCTGAAAGCCCCAGACCACAAGGCAGAGAGCATACTGGGAAACAATTTTGTCACATGTCAATACTGGGTGCACTGCCAAACGATTCTAAAGACTTCTGTCTGTGTGTACATGTTTTGTGTAGGCATAATGGCAAAAACAGTTTTAAGGAATAATCTGAAAAAGAAAAATGAATGCCTCAGGGATTACCTCAGAGCTGCAAACCTTGTTGAAGGAACACTTTGAAAGGATGCAGATATGCCAGCTTTAAGATCCAGTAATAGCTGCAGCCAGCTAATAACTCTTGGGAGATGTCAACCTCGCTGCAGGGCAGAGGAAATGCTGGGTCACATGAGGACTTGGGAAGGCTCTCGTGATGGAGGCAGGCAGTTTGTGCTCAGAGGAGCAGAGAGGTTGCCTGCCAGTGCAGGGTTCAAAAGGCAGCGTCTCTTTGCTGAAGTGATGGGCTGCAAGTGTTCCTGACTTGTTTCGTATACGGGTCTTGCTACTCCTGCTGTCACCTCATTTCTCGTATCTCAGCTTCTCCCTCTCCTTCCCAGTATTCCTGCTGCCTTCTTGACTCTGCCAACCACTCGGGTGATGTTGGTGAGGAGCCCAGCCAGGCCAGACTGGAGGAATTGATTGACATGGTCTCTGATGCTCTCTAGAGCTAATGGCTTCTTTCTTCTAGATCATGCCTACCTCAGCAGCTGGGAATTGATGGGCTGGAAAGATTCATATGCATGTGTAATGTGCTATCAAAATAATAACAGTAAAGTATCTGTTTAAATATTTGTAGAGCTGAATCTATGTGGACATTTGTTTGTAAGATTAAATTTACACTGGATATTTACCATGGACTTGATCCAGGGCTATCAAATTTAGGGAAACTTGGACTGAATCCTGTGGCAGAAATGGCTGCAATCCTTATATTGTTTAACAAACAAACAGCTGAATGATCCTGTTGCATAAAATAGTAGAGGGTTGTTCTGGCACTGTTTATTTGATTATTTTGTTAATCCATTAGCCTGTTGATCATCTTTGTGTCTTGCTTAACAGGTTCTTGGAAGTCCATGTGGTTTCTTATTTGAGGTGCTTTACATTATTTTTGGTGGGCTTTTTTTTGAACTGTGTACAGTGACTGTCTTACTTGTAACAAGATTGCAGAAATTTGAGGGGGCAGAGGAAGAGGAAGTATTTTTATTTGGCTTTTGATGGGGAAAAAAGAACTTGTTAGTCTGAACTGAGAAGAAAGTTAGTTTGTGAAAGAAGTCCTTTCCAAGGTCAGAGGAGATCTGATTTAAAGTTTCTGGTGCATCTGATTGCGAGGTGAACGTGTGTAGGCCAGATTTATTTCCTGTAGATGCTCCATCTCTTTTGCACTGTTGCATTTTTTTCAGACCCTGCAGAAAGACAAGGCAGTAGCAATGTAGTTAAAGTAGGTTATTGTTCTATTAACTAACACATTTGGGAACTATCAGGTATCAGTAATTTATGTCATTCAGGTCATCTTCCTTTTGCAATCTGCTCTGTGTAGTGAGGCACAATCAGAATTTTTGTCCTTTCTCCTGAGAGATTGAGATTCTGCCTTTTGTATGTATAAAACCAAAGGGTAGAAGTGAAGAAAGGCAGGTATGCTTATGCATGGATTGCTGGGGTTGCTAGTCCCTTCCCCATCCTCTTAACATATTGCCCCTATCTGTTGGGGAAATGGACCCCAGTAAATCACTGCTAATTAATAAATGAACTTTACATTCCTACTACATATTGTACTCCAAGGAATCAGCACTATTTTCCATAAATTGGCAAATCCTGACCTCCACAAAGTGGGGTTGATGTTCCCTCTCTGCTTGTGTGATTCAAACAGGTTCTCTGTTCCTTCTCCAGGGTTTCCACCTAGGATCAACTGGCTTCCTTATGAAGCCATTTTAGGCCAAGTCACCTTAAACACAGAAAAGCAACACAAAAAATGGCTTTTAAGAGATGATGCCTTGGTCATTCTTATAGGGAGAATATCAGCAAGCTCAAGAAAACCAACTAACTGCTAATACCAATGTGGAAAACAGAGAAACACTTGCATCAGGAAAGCTCCAGTACTTATGTACAATGATTCAGTGTCTCCTTAGCAACCACTTTGTACACACAGATATTATTTTTAAAAATATGTAATAAGTGAAGCAAGTCTTGAAATTCTGTCATGACCTATAAGAACTATCCTCCAGTGTTGCATGTCTCTGATAGCTCAGCTGCATTGAATTTTGACTGATATGCAACCGCAGGTAGTAAGTTTTTTCTGGTTTTTTTTCTCTTTTTTTTTTTTTTTTAAGCATAAACAGTGTTTTGGGATCTGCCCTTCTACATGATTAGCTTTATGATTAATTTCTCAATGCTAAGATTTATTTGTTGTTTCACATGGCATTTCCTGAAGTGCTGAGCATTTACACAAATTGAATTGTAGGGTTACTGGTTCGAAACTGACCAACAAGTGCTGTGCATCTTTATGAAAAGTTCCAGTGGTGTGTGTTTCATTTCCACTGTTGCTGTGAAGAGGCTCTCAGGAAAGGGATACTTTAAGGTGTAGTAATCACTTCTTTTCCTTAGATGCCAGATACCCCAAAGCAACTGCGTGTTCCCCTTTTCTTTTCCTAATGGCTATTCATACTGTAATCAAGAGTCAAAATTCCATTAGTGATGGCTGACTGCACTGTGAAACACACTTGGTGCCTTCTCCCAGGGAGCTGCAATCAAATTGACACTTTTAAATAGGCTGTGTTGTCTGTGCCCTTTGCTTAATCCAGTTTCTTCAAAGAATCCTTCTCAACACTTGTTCTGTTAGGAATCTAGTGTCTGGAGACTGTTACTTTCTGCTTCCAGCTGCCAGTTACTGAAAGCTGATGATGAGGAAGCAATAGCTAAAGCAGGAGATGGATTTATTGGACTTTTAAGTCATGCCCCTTGTGAAACTTCTTTACAGTCTTCTCTCCTGGAGGTACTGGTGAAAAATAAGGGAATGAAAATCTATGTGAACACCTTTTGTCCTTTTATTTGAGATTCCTCTGCATACAAACACCAGAGGTACTAAAGATTTTTATTCTTACAGGCCTGACCCTTAGGACCAGCATACATGAAAACTGCAGTCCCTGGATAACATCTAAAATAGTTTAAAATAACAACATTATGGGAGAAGTGTCTGTATTTCTGTTAACATATATAAAATAGTTCTTACTAAAGATATTTCATCTTTGAAGGCCTTGGATGCTCTGCCTCCAAGGTATTCTGTAGATAAATATGAGCCTCTTGAAAGGAAAAAATTATTTTGGTGTAAATATTTTAGTGATGTAATATGGTACTGTTGGAAATGAGGAAAGGGTAAAAATGCTTATGTTCAAACAATTCCAAACCTTCAGTGATTCTGTTGGCCCTTTTTTAATGATCATTCATATAAATTTAGTTTTGTAATGAAGAGCTGATATGCAGTTAAATGCTACAAGGAATCCATCTGACCTTTAAATGTAGCTGATATTAAAAATCATGTGGAACGCTGTCCTTTCAAGAAGGGGAACCAAAAGAGTTCTTCATAAACTAAAGTAGATCTTCTGAGTACACTGTGTATCGACATTTATTTATGAGCCTACCCTTTGAGAAGTGAGTTTTAATTTGAAGACTTGATTTTAAATAAATGTTTTTTTCTGCAACTGAAGTGAACAATTTCCCTAATAGGACTGAACCTGAAAATCCAGATTTATATCCCCCCTCAAAAGATGTAGCTGGTGGATTTTACATCTTACAGCAAACACAAGTATAGACAAGAATAAATTTTGCTTAAAAATTTTTAAAAGAGACTTCTGCAAATTATTTTATAGAGCAGGTATTTATTGTATTGAGAGCAGTCTTACTCATAGTAGGATTTTTTTTCTTTCCCTTAAAACTTGCTAATTTTGTGGATGTGGTTCTGTGGGTGCATTCTGACCTGGCAGTAACTGAGGAGCTAATACTAGAACAATTGGACGGAGACATGGATAAAAGAGAACCTGCACTGTTTGGCCACTCATTACTGTAGCTGAGCCCTTCTAGTCTGATGTTTCCATACACATGCCTATCTATCTTGTATATATGCGGCGGCTAAAAGGAAGAGCCTACCTTTATCCAAGCCTCAGGTCCCAGTGTTGCCTGCCTCCATTTTTAAATGTGGTGACTCTGTGTATCTATTCCTTGTGTGCTGTGATGTCTCTGGAATTGGGTTGGGTGCCTTGAAACCTGTTCAGAAATTAATTTTTAATACTTACTTTTCTTTTAATGATTGAACTGCGAGTCCCCTTTCCTTAGGGGTAGGGGTCATTAGGAATATCTTTGGTTCTTACATGTTTTTTGGCACAGGAGATGCATCACTGAGTTTTGTTCTGGTTTTGTTACCCTGGGCTAAATTTCTGACATGAAGGCCTCTATGCTATTAACATACAGTGAACTCTTGAACCCAGAAGAACTAAAACATCTCAGATGTCTCTGTGGTATTGTTCAGGATAGGATCTTGCATTATTTGTGATTTAACTGCAGGCTGCCAAAAGGTGTCGTCTTGCTGGATCTAGTAGTGGTTTCTTTGAGTTTTTTGTTTTTTGCTTGGCTTGTTTGTTTGTTTTTCCCCAGACAGAGGATGAACTGGATCAGCTTGATGTTGAAAAATTAGTAGTGTCTTTGGTATGTTCAGTCAGATCACTGAGCTGATCCAACTCATCCAGTGCTACTGCCAGCACAGCCACAAAGTCAAGCTCAAGGGAGAGTTTGGGAGCACCCAAGCAGGTGCCTCTTACACAGCAGCCTTCAGCTGGACTGGGTTCAGGTGCTAATCTACATGGTGCTGGGTTTTCTGGCTGATTTCTAGTTCCCCAGAAGTTGTGTGGGTGTGGTATTTACAAAAATATTTTACTGTAGATAATGCTCCAACAGAAAGAGGAACTAATAGCCACTATTTTCTTTTAAGTATGGTAAATTTGTTGTGATGAGAAGTCTGTAATTGCTACTCTTTGTCTTCATTTCCCCACATATTATATATTTAGTCAGTAAATAATACAGGGAGGTTTCTTATCTCTACATATCCTGGGTTTATGATGCCTAAAGCTTAAAAAAAATAAAATCTTAACAAATTTCTATGACGCTTTCGTCCACGTTCTTATAAAACATTATTTGTAGCCTATATTTTTTGGTAATGTTTCACAGTATTTCCTCTGAAGTATTTGGGGCCTGATGTTTTTTTAGGAGTGGGCCACTTAAGCGTGGAGGCTGGGGGAGTACTGTGGTAATGTGCTGGGGCTGGGCTGCTGGTGAAATATGGACACTGTTTACTGTGTTTACCGGCAGCAGTGGTCCCCACTGCAAGTCGTGTTTTCTGATAAGAAAACTGCTGCTTTCGAGGATTTTTGTAACAGCATTTCTCAAACAGTTAGCTGAAGAGTGATCTTTAAAAGATCACTCATTTTGTAGTCAGTAGCATCTGAGAAGGGAAGAGATCAATATTTATGCGCTGTAGATCAAGAATGATACGAATAATATTTAATAATTTGAGAAGGATTTGATTTTGTATTTTCCTGCATTTTTCTTTTTTTCTTCTCTCTCCAATCTGACTTGCTGGACTTTTGCTTTTGTTTCCACAGGGGAAAGTTATGTATGTGGCTCCATAGAACCCTTCAAGAAACTGGAGTACACAAAGAATGTAAACCCAAACTGGTCAGTGAATGTTAAGACAACTTCTACTTCTCGTTCAGTGCCATCTCTTGCCACTGCTAAAGGAGGTACTCCAGATACAAAAGAGAATAAGGATTTCATTAGGCCTAAACTGGTCACTATCATCAGGAGTGGAGTGAAGCCACGGAAGGCAGTCCGGATTCTGCTCAACAAGAAGACAGCACATTCCTTTGAACAGGTTCTTACTGATATAACTGATGCCATCAAGCTGGATTCAGGGGTGGTTAAACGCTTGTACACACTAGATGGAAAACAGGTAAGAATTTTCACAATGACCATTCTCAGCATGAAGAAAATATAATTTTCCAAAAGGAAAAGAATAGTACATTAGTAGAAAAGAGTCCCATTTGCTCTAGAACGTACAGCCAGACCTTCTACTGCTTGTAGTGTACAAGATCTGTGAGCAGCTCAGGAACACCATGAAACATTGCTTGTTCTTGATGAGGGTCTTGCCATTTATGATAAGCTCTAAATCTGTTCTGTTGAAAGTGTGATATGGTTTTGGCTCTGCACACCGGAAACGTAGGATGAAGGATGTCACTTAAGCTCATTCTGTTAACTTGTTTCAGCTTTTTCTTGCAGCAGTTTTATGAGTCATTGTACTTGGCTTTCCGTAAACTGTAAGAACAAACAGTGAGGACGCATTTCACCACGATAAATTCAGACCAGAATGCTCTCCAGAGTGACTAAATGATGAATCTTATTGCACCTAAAGTGGACAATGCATGAGCTTTTTTTCCTATTGCAGGAATACAGGTAGGATTATGTGTGGTGCTCGCATTTATTGAGGAGTCTCTTGTAGGTTTCTTATTATTTCTTCTGTGAAATACCTTCAAGCAGTGTCTCTTTTTTGCTGACTTATTAAATTGCAGCAGAGTGAGATTTTTGAGAGGCTTCTTATTGAACTTGGGGATAGAGGGACACAAAAAAAATATTACAGAATAATCCTACTTCTTTTTTGTCTTTCACTTTATTTGTAATTTTTCTATGGACATGTATTAATTATAGCAAAACGGGAGAAGCTCTTAACCTGCTGAAGGGCAAGGCTAATTTCAGCGTGACCTGAATTGATTTAGAGCAATGGTGACTCTAGAGAAATAAGGCAGATATTTGCATTTACAGATGTAACTTATTAAACTGAAGAAATCTTCCTGAGAAGCTAGAACCTGCTAGAGATCATGATATTTCTACTGTAATATAGCTGTGTTTTTACAGATTCTAGGTCCAATGATTCACAGATGTGCAGCAAACAATGTTGCTACTGTGAGATGCTGCCAAATCAGCCTGATACAGGTAAATCAATGCTCAGCAAGATCTGGTGATGTCCTAACATATCTGCAGTTGCTGGGGCTGATGTGCAGGCATAGCTCCAGAAACAGCTACAGCAGTACTCTCTGATCTCAGAGAAGGCTGCTTAAAGGACAAGCTGCTTATTCAGAACACTGGTTCAAATCAGGGACAAGTCTGGCTTGACCAGAAGTCCCTTCTATCTGCTGTTTTGTATCACTAACCTCTGACACCAGTTACACACAGTAGTACAGTTCTTGGTGACTGTGTACATGCCTGTAATGATCTCCTTACTGTGACTTTATTGGGAACTTTGACCTGGAGGAAAATGTGGATGTGAAATTCTTTTTGTCTGCAGCAAAGGTGAAGTGTGTGTCAAGGGAAACTCTAAACTCCTGTTCTTTCTTACCTTGTCTCATGCTCCAGGGAGCGCTAAGACTAGTAAATTTGAGGAAGGAGTTGAGATTTTAAAGCTACAAAGGTCAGTGGTGGTCTCTGCATGACATTGACAGAAGATCTTGAATGATTATTCTGGTTCCTGCAAACCCTCTCAGTAAAAAAGGAATGCATATGCTTTGTATTTTATATGTAAATAAACTTGTGGTTTAGATCTGAAGAAGTGCAGCCTGGGAGGATGCCAATGTTGTCTCCTGGATAATGTACTCGCTTTTATCTTTTTGTATTTACAACTCCCCTTTAATGATTGTGCTTAGAACGAACCAAAAAAACCCCTTTACACCTGTTTTGGAACTCTAATTCCTGAAATTATCTAGTATTATCCTTCTACTGGGGCAAAAGGCGTGACCAGATTTTCTTTGCCAACTTATGTTGGCATAGTTCAATTGAATCCTTTGTCAACTCATGAGCTTTGACTTGAGCTTAAATCAGTGGTATTTTTGTTACCTACCTTGTAGCCTGAAACCCTCATGTCCAGAAGCTCTCCCAAGAGAGTGCCATCTCCACACTCCTTTCCCTTTTGGATATACACATGGAACTGTGTAGCTCACTGTCTAACCCCCCTGGTAAGGTCAGGGTTTAGAGGAAGGGGGGTGTGTGTGTCCTGCAGGTGTAACAGAGACTTTGCTTTTTCCATGTACAGAGCAGCTTTGCTGGCAGGAAGGGAAATGAATGACTCCGTGCTCAGCAGGAGCAGCCTGTTGCTCAGCCCTGAGTGGGGAAGTCATTGATTTCCTGTGCTGCTAAGCAATTGCTGCTCCATTTTTCTTTGCCAAAAGCCTGATCTCCCAGATGGCGCTGGGGACATGATGATAGATTTTTTTTATTGCTAAATTCAAGCTGTGAATTATTACTGGGAGGAAATCCATGGTAAATCCAACATTTTTTCCAGTACTGTTTGTAGTTGGGAACTTCTAGTGTGACTCCTGCTGGAGCTCTGAAGGTTCTGGAAGAGCCTGTGTTGAGGGGCTAAATCTAACAAATCTGTGATTAAATCTTTCATCGCTAACTTAAAAAGCAATAAAATCTTAAAGCTCTGAGTCAAGAAAAGTAATTTACTGTAAGGATAAGAGAATAAAGCTCTCCTGGAATCATTCTTTGGGAATATAACTTGGAGACAAGCTATTCTGTACTGTCCTCTCTTCTGAGTTATATTATGAGGCCAACACTGGAATTGCCCTTCCAAAGCAATAATGAGTCCCCTGTATTGTTAGTGCAGGTGGACTGTGTGGTAATGGATATTGTTGTTGGATGCTATCATTAGATGCCTCTGGCTAATAAAAGAAAGTAGCAGGAGTCAGAGACTTAACTGGGCATCCAGGTTAGGTTGTTGTCCCATACTGACACTACACATGGAAAAATAATACTCATAAATACTTAAATACTTGTCCTCAAATAGCCTTGTCAGTTGTGATATTTTGAGCTGTATCTCTAAAATATGTTAATAAACATTTTGTTCAGTTAAGAGGAATTTAAATGATGGCCTATAAAATTTGGTGACAATGTAAAGAGCTTGTCTTGATGGAAGAGGTAGTACTTAGACAATGAGAACCTCAGGAAAGTTTAATTGCTAGGAAGAAAGCTCTCCTTTGACATCCAATTGATTCCCCATCGCAAAAATTCCTTCCTGGTTTTGGAAAATTTAGTAAGTTTTGGTGCACGTGATGCTTTGTGAGTGTTTCTTAGAACTCCAGGACTTGATTAAATAGGCGTGTTGTATTAGCCATTTCAACTTTTTAATTCTGGATTAGCAAAAGAAAGGTGTTGGGGGGAAACTAAACCAAAAAGGAGAAAGCAAACTAAACACAAAAAACCACAAGAAAGCAATCCTCAAAAAAAAGCAAACCCCAGCAAATTTAACCAATCTGTCTCATTGGGTCATTGGCAGTTCAGGGACTAAAACTTGATGTTTTCCAGTATTGGGTGGGTGTTGACTTAGGATTTCATGCATTACTTTAGTTTTATTTTAAGAAAAAAAAAAAAAAAGTTTCTCCTTACTACAAACAGGGTAACTAGTGGCTTATTTGCATTTCCTTATAGCCCATCAGAATCTGTATTTTGACTTCAAGTTCTCAGAAGCCTTAGAATATAATTTCATTTGTGCTAAAAAGGGCACAATAAACAACTGCAATCTGATTATAAAGCACATCAATGGCCTGAATTTAGCATACTTTTGCAGTTAATTATTAATGACTGCTCGGAGCTGGATTGGTTTCACACCATGTCTGGAATAGTTTTTGTATACTTTTATAGATATACTTAATTTCTACTGGTACAAGGGTCTTTTTACTCTAGAGAAAGAGATAGAATTACTTCCCTGTACCACAGTGATGCATTAGAAGATGGTGGGACTCTCAGAAGTGTTTAACAGTGTTATGAGCACAGGCCAAATTCAAAAGCTTTCCAGGGGGAGATCTTGAGGTGCTTTCCTTGCCAACTTTGCTATGTAAGGAAAATGAAAATAGAATGAGTGGGTGTAATGGCTGCCTGTAGGAATACAGATAATGAGGGCATGCTCTTACTATGAGCGCTACTCAGTTTTTTGGGTTAACCTGATGTTTAAGTTCATGAAGAGATATTGTCAGCGTTGGCCCTTAATATCACATACTTGCACAGAGAAGGAACACTTTCTCATGACTGAAATGTGTCTTGCTTCACTGTAGCTGCACTGTTCCAGTTTGATTTCTATCCTTTCCTTAACAGAAGGTGACATTTTTAGTTTGATGTGCATTAAAAAATGGCCTTCTAAAAGGCAGTGTGTGGAGACAGTGCAGACACTGAGGACACCAGCTGCGTGTGGAGATAGAGCCCAGTTGCTTTGTTGAAAGCTATTCTCTGGTTTTTGTTTGCTTGGTGTACTTCTAGAATAACACCAATGGCTAAAGTGGGAGAAGACTAATCAAGGTCACATTTAACAGCAATATTGTGAAACAGTGCCATTTTTAGAAGTATTATGATATGTGTATTTGTGCAGGGTATTTACAGTTTGCATGTTTTGACAAAGACTAAAGGTTGGACGACGGTGCTTTGTTACCTTGTACATCCTCTGTGTGCTTTTGGCAGAACAAACATCTGGTTTATAATAGGACCTACTTATTTGAACAGGTGGTTTGCTTAGCTTAACAAGATGCAGTCATGCAAATTATTTTTCAGTTTATGCATTATGCTGTTGATTTGACTCCAGATAGATAAATGGTCAGTGCCAGAGATACCAGAATAAAAGTCACTATCTGTTGGGGTTTCTTTCCTCATAAATATTTTATCACAAATCAAATTACCTTTACGGGTATGAAATACAGTCACAGTTACTTAAAGACATATACCTTACAGAAGGTACAGTGTGAAGCATAGGATGTCCCTCAATAGCCTTGTTTTAAGCCATTAGAATAGCTGTTAAAGAATTGTGACTGCAAGGAAAGGGAACGTCACAGTGCAGGAAAGCTTGAAGCTTATTCACTGATTGTAATAAGCTTTTGTTTTTTAGTGGAAACCCACTACAAACTGGCTATGTTATGATGCAAAAAAACTCCCTCTCCTGTGGACTTCCCTTTCTGAAGACGTGTGATAGCGTAGTTTTTAAAAAGGAATACTACTGTTCTGAAAAAATGCTCTCTTAAGGGAGCAAAAGCAACTGTTTGCACCTACATCTAAAATGAGCATGTGTTTTTTATGGTTTTGTTCTTAACAAGTGAAAAACATTTGATAATAACATCTGTATTCTACAGTACATTCTTGGCAAAAGGTACTGTTTTTTAAGATATATTAAACATCTCAAATGTCTTTCTCTAGACCTGTATTGTCCTTGGTACAGAAACACCTACCTAAATGAAGGTAGGTATCATTCACAAAATAGCATTCTCATACCAGCTTTTGGGTAGTGTATATCGTACAACAATCTAGACCAAAGGAATGTTAACCAAAATAAAATTTATGTGCAGCAAGTGACTGGTTTTGTGTGTGCCTGTAAGTTTGATTCACATCAGCATTTGTAATCTTAATATAGAAGGTGCATTTAATTTTAAGGGTGACTGTGCATGTTCTTTGTATTTGTGAAGTTGTAGCTAAAATCCACTCAAAATAGCACTTATTGTCCACATTTTTAAAAACAGGAAAATTGTTGAGTGCCTCTTATCTTCTATATTTCAGCACAGTAACTTTATCTTCTCCCTTTTCTTGAAGGCTTTGGAGCTCCCTGCCAGCCACAGGCATATGGGTGATGTTGATTGAGCAGAGAACAACTGTGAATTCTCTGTGAGGTGTAGCTGTGCAGATCCTGACTAATTGTGAGAAAACATTAAGTAAAATTACTTCTGCAGCTCACATAAACATTTTAACAGGGAAGCAATAGCTCTGAGATGGTACTTTATTACTGGACAACCATCTGGGGTCCTGAAACCCATTGTGCTTACACTGCATGAGCTGTTCTTTCCTGAAGGGCTTCTAATATGAATGTTAGAAGGCCATACCCATCAGAAAATACCTGTGCTGCTTATTTTAGACATGAATTTTAGGCCCTGTCTGGGTAATTCTGACAGACAACCATGTTATATAGCTATGAGAGACATTAAAAAAGCCCCAAAGAGCACCTCTCTAGCTTGTAATGCACCTCACTTTCCCTCCTTCTTGCCTGCAGTATATTTAATCAAAATATTTTTTTTCCCTCTGGAAGATGTATAATTTCTGGCTTTTGTGTTTTGAAACTGATTTTGGGGAAGGATTAAAAAGATGAGATTTTTTCTTAATACTGAGGAAAAGGCCCCTTTTTGAAGACCTGATAGTCTGAAAAACAAACAAAAAATATCAATGAATTAAAATTGTGTGTTTCAGCAAGTTGTGATGGGCTCTGAGGGTCTTGGGAAATTCTTATGATTACTGTTGAGAAAAGTGGATTTCCACGACAAATTAGACTGTACTTTGAGAAAAGCATAAAAAACTGCTTTAAAATCATTTGTGCTAGGGTAGAAAATTTGCTGGCAATTGGTATTATCCTGGTGTTAGAGGTGAGGTCCTTGAGCTCTTGTGCTTCTGGATAGGCTGTTCCATTGTCAAGTTATGACATTGACTAACAATTTTAATTGTTACTCAGATAAAGTTCTCTGAGAAGGAGTGAACAGAAGCCCATTCCTGACTGAAAGCAGTGTGTTCATTCATTTGTCTAGGGTCAGTTCTTATTAAGCTGAGACTGACAACTGTGTTGCTCTGTCTCCGAAAGCTTCTCACAATAGGAGTTTCCATGGTTGCCAGCTGGCATCCCACAGGAACTGTAGACTGACTTTGAAAATTGAGGAGAGAAGACGCCATCTTCTGCATCCTTTGGAGAGGCTTGTGTGCTATGCAAGACAAGAGCTGTTATTAGGTGAATGAGACTGAAAACTTGCATACCTGCTTCAGAATGTGTTAAATATCACATAATCTGATCTTAGTGTCGTTAAAGATATCCAGATGTTCATTAGAGAGTTTATGTACTGTCAGAAGCCTTTCTTAAGGAAGAGTAATTTCTAACTCTTCAAGGTGGAGTTTTGTACTGTGTGAAGAAGTGTTTCTCAGTGGAAAGGAGATGGTGTGGTTATTCAGAGCTATCCATTTCTGGAATAAGAATCCTTTTCCTCTACATCTGGCCTTTGTTGTTTAAATATGCAATGTAACTAAGAACAGCTTCTTATCCAGTTAAGTTCTGATTTGTGTTTTACTGACTTGGGGAAGGAAAAGAAAAGCAATCAGTGAGGGAACATCCTCAGCTGTATGATCTTGTTGTGGAGAGTTTTTGGGGTTTTTTTGCTTAGTTGTTTCATGGAAGAGTTTGGAAAAGTGCTTGCAGATTTCTCTGATGATGCTGTTCAGCTGTTTTGTAGAGACAGGCATGAAATTACTGGTGGTCATGGAGAAGAGTTTCCACTGCTTGGTTAAACACAATCCTTGGGACCAATTAGGTCCTTAATGAACAGCTGAAACCTTTAACCTTTTTGTGATGCTTTCAAACAGTAGCCATCCTAAACTTTCTCTGTTCTGCTCTCCCTGCCTTATGACTTTGTCTGAACCAAATGAGATCGATGGTTTGAAGATTTTTACGGTGTATTGTCAAACTTTTGTGTTCACTGGGATGATTTTGTTTGTAGTCTCTGAAGCTCTTACTGTTAGTAATGCTTTTTTTTTGTTGGCAAAGTGTGTGTTTCCTTTCTCTTAAGTGGTATGATGTAATGATCCTTTAAAAAAGCATAATGGATGTTGGATTTGCTGGGTTGTTTCCGTTCAGTTCTGGTTTTCCTTCTAAAATTAGTTGTTACAAGAGGACTAAGAATTTCTAGCCATTTAGGAGAATCTTAAGCATCATATAAAGAAAAAACCCAACATTTTCCTCTCACAATTTTTTGTAACATGTTTCCTTCCTGAGAAATTAAATTATACTATTCATAGGAAAAATTCTTAGTTCTGCCTTGTAGCTTATGAGAACCTAAATATTTCCTTTTTAATGTAAGTATTTTTGTATAATTATGTCTTTGAATGTTGGGCCTTGAATTCCTACACAAACACTTGAAAAACCTTGGCAGTGCCTGTTTTGAAAAAAGTTGAGTTAATGAACTAAAGCATAATAATTTTGTCAAACTCAAGTTTGAGCAGCTACCTGAGATTTAATGCAAGTATGTCCTTGATTACTTGTTTCTTTCCACTTAGTTTCCTATTCAACAACCTTTTCCCAAACTGTTGTGTAGAAGAAGATGCTTATGTGAATGATGAGCACTGAGAGGACAAACTACATAAATATTCTGTCATTAACTGTGTTCTTCTCTGAAAATTAATCCTTGCATTTATAGGAGCCAAGGTCTTTCAAACCTTTCAAAAGGCAATTGATATTGGCAAATTACTGACAGTGCAGGAAATTGTAGTGACAGCCCAATTTTGTACCTTGTTTTTCTAATTAAGTTTTTATGAAACCAGATTCTTTTCTGAAACTGCAGTAAACTGTGAAACATTTTGTGTTCAATACTTTGAAGGTTCTTAAGCCATACACTTTGCTGTTGCTTGTAGTGAGTGGCAAGAAACACAAATATTTTTGAATATTCAACATAGTTAGTCTGGAATTGTCTCTTGTGATTCTTCTGTAGAAAGCTAGTCTAGGGCAATTACATAGTTTTCAGGTGCTCATCGAGTTATTCAAGACGAATTCAGGTCTCTACCTCTAGACGGATTCTTTCCTGTGTTGGAGATGCAATTCAGATTCTTAGATATGAATTTTGGAACTGAAACTGAGAGGACCTTCAGGGATAACAGTATTATGTAATATTAAATCAGTGATGTACCATGTATTCTGCCTCTTTCCCCCTCCATTTCTCTTTAAGCTTGAAACTAATTTGTTCAATCCTGGAGGAAGTATTGACTTAATCTCTTCTGAATCTATGTCCCAGTACTGTGTTCCAGTTCATGGGGCCAGACTGTCCAGACTCAATCAGATTTAGAAACTAATACAATTACTAGTAGGTGAAAATATTTCCATTGTACTGAATGAAGGCAGTAATGCTCTGAGAATGGCTTAGATTTTTATATATAAATCAAACACTTTTGCAACTGTTTTCCTGATGTCACTGGTTAATGGCATATGAGGTGTGTATCACATTTTTTTCTTAAATTTTAATAACTACGTTCTCTTATGTTTTACCCCAAGAAACTTCTGAAGTAGGTCAGACTACCTGCTACAAGTAGGTGATTTTGCTTGGCAAAGCTGCTCAGAAGGGAATGAAGCTTCTTCCATAGGATTGAATCCTTGAAGTTATAGACCGAAGAGCAAAGAAGTCTTTTGGGACCTGAGGACAGGACATAGTACTTTACACATAGATAAAAATGAGCACAAATGGGTCTGAAATTATCAGAGGTAAGTGAGTGTAACTAGAGAAAACAAGGCAGAAGACTCTAGTATGCTCCCACTGGAAGCAGCAAAGCTTTATATAGGGTTTTGAATTCAGCTGGATGACACTGAAAATAAAACTCATGTTAAGTAGTTAAGGCTGCTTGCCTCTCCCAGATCAGTTGTTCTAGTGGATTTGTTTTTCCATTAAATGTTGAATCTCAGTAACTTCTTTTAAATAAAACTCCTCTGAGCTTTAATAGCTTAAAATTGTAAGAGACATTTACTCATCAAGTGAATAGAGAATGAAATCTCAGTTTGAACTGCTTTTAATTATCTTTTTGGTTTGGTATAAGCAATGATTTTTTCAAAGCTGTCAGGCAACAGGGGACAACTGGGGGCATCTTGTGGAATAGCCAGAGTAGAATGGCTTTGATTAAAAGGGAGGGAAGACAGACATTGCCTAAAATGGATAAGCTGACTTTTTAAATAGAAGAGTGTTTGAATACCTGCCTTCCTTTGCAGGCAGGTTATATATCTGTTTTACATTAATTTGAATTGCAAACTGCAGCTGCTGACATATACCATGCATCCTGAAGCTAAACCTTAGCTCTTCCTTTATTCTAGTTGTCCTTGAAATATCCTGCTGTCTCGTTTTCCCTTTCTTATTTCTTATTCACCTCTGAATCATTTTTCTGTTTCTGAAGGTTTTCTAGGAGTCTCCTTAATTTTCTTTGATTTTTTAACTTCTTGTGTCTTTCAGTATTATCTCCTTTCTTGATTTCTAGTCTCAACTCCTGTTTCTTTAAAATCTAGCAAATTCTGAAAAATGGTGCTTTCTGTGGAGTTTCTGTGTGTGAAATGGTTTCCTGAGCACATCTCTGTTCTATAGTTCAGCTCTTTTGTTCTGTTAGTATATCTTGTATGCTTATAACTAAGATTTCTTTAACCTTCTGCGGTTTCCCATGTGTGAAATCTGTGTTTGCGTTTATGCACACACAAAATCTGAGTTAAAGCTAATGCAGTTTATGGAGTGTTTAAGTGGCATGCTTGCGTGTTCCTTGGTGAGGAAATAACTTTGAGAGGGAGGTGAGTGTGCTGTGGGAATGGTCCTGGCACACTGTGCACTGATAATGAGAAACCCTGTGTTCACACGAGAATTACCTCATGGGTGCTATAATTCTGTCTCGCTGATTAAGAATAAAAAGGTTAAAAATATAGAAATTCACAAGCATGAAAAAAGTCCATATATGGCCTTGTTGACTCTGGTACAGAGTAGTTTTTGGGTTTTTTTCCCATCCACTTTTTACTATAGCTACATAAGCATGTATAGGGTCAGTGCCCCTCTGTAGGTATGATGGTGCTAGCAGGGTTTATTATCTCCTATCATCTGAGTATCCCATAGTCTTGTCTGAAATGCTTTTGTACTTCTTTTATTCTTGCTACATAAAAATACTTCCTGAGCTCAAGCACCTTCACTATTCTGTACATTTGTGAAAAAGAAGGCTGCCTATAGGTCTTAGAGAAAAAGAAGTGATATTTGGGTGTTTCAGTTTCTAAACCAGAACACATCTGTTCTGGGGCAGATTGAGGAGCATTGTGAATACTCTGGAGTAATCTGTTTAAATAGAGTGTGATCTTGATGAATTAGGAGCACGAACTGCAATCAGTGTAAAATTTAATAAAGCAAATATGAAGCAGTTAATGTAAGAAAGAATAATCAAGTGGCCTGTCAGAACCAGAGGAACAGAAACCAGATGAGAGAGCAGTGAGCACGACGTGAAGATTTTTAATGCAAGAGGTGTTGAACATTGCATTGCTATGAGATGGTGGGTGAACATGCATGTAGAAGTGTTTAGTGGTTTTGCAGTTGATTAGCATCCTTGTGAATGCAGTTGTTCACATCTGCTTTTATTTTCAGGGATAGGCATACTAAAAATTCTGTACCTTATGTAAGGAAAATTGGACTAATATTAGCATTGATTGGCTGTCAGTACCATGAGCAAAGGTTGAGAGAGACAGAATATCTTAAGGGATGAAATAGGAAGAACAGGGCTATTCTAACTGGCTAAGGACCAGGAACATTAATACTTGATTTTTTTTGTGTTTGTTTTGTTGAATTTAACAGCAAATAAATTTGAGATGAACATTTGATATCTGTATTCTGGACATGCCAAGTAACTGGGTAAAGTCCCTCTGGGACTCTATTTCTGTAACAGAAGACTGAAATGAAATAAAACTTTTTATAATAATGTATAGGTATTCCAGTAGTCAATGTGTGATATTTTGAGGTAAAATATTTGTCAGAATAAATACATTTACTCAAGAAATTTTGTTCTTGATAAAAAGTGATTCAGTTGAATTTCTTTTTAATCAGACAATTTCATGAAGACATTAGGAAGAAATGATGCTATGAAGCTAAAAGCAGTTTAAAAACATTTACTAAAGTTTAAATGTGGGACCAAAAGAACAAATTGGTTAAGATTTATAGGAGTTGTTATGGATTTATGGTATTTGTAGGAATGTCATCTTGCTAAAAAATGCTTTCAAACAAAAATATATTGCAGCTTGATTTAAATCCCATTTAAGCAGCAGGATTTAAATGAGGTGGCCTGGTACAGAGCCTGCTGTGCTTCATCCTTTGGTTGTTTGTGGGGGGAGGTGATGAGAATGAAAGGATGAGACTTTCCTTTCTCTGGCAAGTCTTCAATGACACTGTAGGAGGAGTAGCTTTTAAATGTGGCATCCCTGTAAAAAATTAACCTTTCCATCTGCAGATGGAGGAGGGCTGTCCCAGAAAAGAAAATCTAGCTGTGGTTTCTCTTGTGCTGAGTCCAACTGACTGCCAGTCATTTTTCACAGCATTCAGTAGGAACTGTTCTCTTAAATGTTACAGGAGGAGGAGGAGAGGAACAACTGAATGTCACTTTGTACCTCTGTAGGAAGAGGAATGCTTTAACTTTGCCTGCTTCACTTACAGGCCAGTAATCAGAAGGATCACTGAAATTAAGAGGCGGGTGCTCTAAAAGGAATGACTGATACTTGAGGCTCTGCACCACTGCTCCCAGTTCCTCCCCTGGCTAGGAGAGGCTCTCCCTTGTCTTCAGCTTCAAACTGCAGCATCTTCTCCTGCTGCAGCATTGAAACAGAAACATTATGATTATTATGTAGTCCTCATGCTTACCCTTTTTTTTTTCTGTTCTTTTTTTTAATGCAGTCTGTCATGACTTCTGAAATCCTGAAGTGACAAGCAGCTTTACAGCTCCAAATTTTCTCCCCTAGAATAACCTAGGTAGAGTGTGTGGGAAGGTTTTATATCCCAAATCAATGATTGTCTGTCTGTACAGTAAATGTTTCTGTTCTTTGGGAACAAAGCCTCACTAAATATGTGTACCAAGTTTCCTTAGCTTCATTCTGTATTATTTTAGATTACTACCTGGAAAGAAGCCTTTTAACTTAGTACCAAAAAAGCCTCCAAGACAAGGAAAGGTAACAAGTCATTTTCAGCTTGTCAAGTAGAGCTGGAACAGTTTTTCAAGGTGCAGTGGGTGTGTGCTGCATTAGAAAGAACAAAGAGTCCACTTCTCCACCTTTGCAGTCCTAATCAATGTTAGGCAGAAAATGATGGATAACAGATAAATGGGACGCTTATGCAAAATAAGACCAAGACATTTTACCTTTATCAAGGTGTACGTAATTCCTTTCTAAATTAGTATTTAATTTCAATCACTTAGAAATAGGGGTGTAGAGAAGGGTATGCTGATTACTAAATAGTGGACATGAATTTGAGCATGAGACTAGATAACTGCTCTCTGTGAGGGGAGATAATAGACAGAAACTGAGAGGACAGTATAAAGTTGTTGTGGATGATGCTAGGAGACTGCAAGAGTGAAGCTAACTGCAGCACAGAGGAATAGTAAGGAGAGAAAATATTCTAGAAAGCAGCAAAGGGCTACTGAAGAGACGTGAAAAGATGACTTACCTTTTACACAGGAATTTCTGTTAAATGTAGGTCAGTAAAAGGAACCAATTTACAATTCTGTGAAACTCACAGGAGCCCTGGGAGTAGAAGAGTTATTGGTAGTCCCTGCAGGGGGAGAAGCAGCTGTCTCCTGGCAAATCCCAAGTAATGCATCCCATAGAAGGAAGAGAGGAAGGACTCCAGACCCTAGAAGGGTAGATGCTCCTTCGTTTCCAAAAACATAACAAGTAATTTAGAGAGTCATCTGCCATCAACATAAGCTGTGATATATCCAAGTATTTATGAGACATCACAAGTGACTTTGGCAAAGCTGTAGCTGAAGCTAAGTAAGGACTTTCCAAATAAAAAAACTAGCAGACAAAAGGCTTGGTAGCCCAGCTTTGGTTTGTCTTGTTAGCGGAGCCATGATTTGAGTTCTTCCCTTTAGGCAGCTATGTTCTGCATGACTTTAAAATATTCTGTGGGCTTCATGTTATCAGTCTTTCTTTCTCAGAAAAGATGTAAGTGCTGTGAATAATTCCATTCTGAGTCAATTGGCTAATGCTAACAAGTGTCAGGTATTGTGACACATCCTGCAATAGAATAGTCAACTAAATTAACCAGGCTCTTTTGGTATTACTCTCATTCATGAAATTCCTGTGAAATTTTCTTCAGACATCATTCCCTTGCTTCTAAGTTGTCATATAGAGGAGAAGCAAGAACTTTAGGTAATTACCAACACTGCACAACAGCTGAGCAAACTGTTCTCTTCCTAGTTTTCTCCCTTCCTATTGGGAAGATGTTATCATATAGGGAAGGGCAGGGAAGCAAAGAGAAGGTTGGCTTGGAGTTTTTCTTTCCTTCCCCCCAAAAATGTAAAGTTGTTTCCTGGGCAGGGATACAATTGATCTACACTAAAAAGATATTTTAATTTTTTTTTTTTTACAGGCCTTGCATAGTTCAGGTTTCATTTTTTTGAGATGCCTGCATCAATCTCTGCTACTCAGTAATGTGACCATGTGGGAAGGGCAAGTTGGAGCTCTTTTGTGTGCTTATGTAAACATACACCCACAATCCAACATGCACATTGGGGATCTGGAGAACAAAGAGGGAGGCAGAATTTTTTTCTGATTTTTTTTTTTTTGTTTGTTTGTTTCTTCCAGTCAGTGTTATCCATGGAAAAAAACCCTGTGCTATCCCAGTTACTTGTTTCATGTGGATTTTCACCCTCCATCTTCTCCCTACATCTTGTTATGATGGCTCAGATTTCCCTCAGATTTGTGAAGTTCTGTTCATCTGGGAACTAGTACTGAGCAAAGCCCATCTGGACTAGTCCTTTAACTGTGACAGATGGCTTTATAAGGAAATAGTTTCATATATGGCATAGCATGTGCAACTGTCTTTGGAGAGGAAAAAGTTATTGGGAAGTTTGGGTTGGTTCTTCTCTGATCTTGCTCTGTCACTTATAAAAGCAAACAATCTGCCACTTGCTTAAAATATTTGTTAAAATCTTTTTGGGCTGTGGAAAAAATTGTCACCAACACACTCACTATTTTACCATTGCTGCTGATCTCCAGAGATATAGAAGTGTATTGCTCTTATATGAAAATCTGAAAGTCCTCTTTTTCAGAGAGACTGGGATAATGTTTATTACTAATAAAAAAATCACAGAATCATTTAGGTTGGAAAAGCCTTTTAAGATCACTGAATTCAACAATTACACAGCACTGCCAAGTCCACCACTTAACCAATGTCCCTGACTCTCTTTTAAATAGATGATGATTGAGGCATGGTGATTCCACTAGTTCCCTGGTCAGCCTATTCCAATGCTTGACAACCTTTTCTGTGAAGAATTTTTTCCTAATATCCAGTTGAAACCTCCCCTGATGCAACTTGAAGCCATTTCCTCTAGTCTTATCACTTGTTACCTGGAAGAAGAGATTGACCACCACGTGGCTACAGCCTTTTTTCCAGCAGCTGTAGAGAGTGAAAAGGTCTTCTTGAGCCTCCTTTTCTCCAAGCTAAACACTCCCAACTACCTCAACTGCTCCTCATAAAACTCATGCTCCAGACCCTTCCCCAGCTCCACTGCCCTCCTCCAGACCTGCTCCAGCATCTCAGTGTGCTTCTTGTAGTGAGGGGCCCAAAGCTGGACACAGGCTTTGAAATGTTGCCTCACTACTGCCCTGGTCCTGCCGGCCATACTCTTGCTGATACAGACAAGGATGCCATTTGCCTTCTTGGCCACCTGGGATCATGTTTACCTGGACATTGGCCAAAGTGTTTCAGAATAAGAAAGGATCCTTAATCCACTGGATGTCTTTGAATTGAGAATGAAGTTGTCAAAATAAGCAGTAAACTGCATTTATCACAACAGCTGCCTTCTTCCAACAAGTTAATAATTCGATGAAAAACTGGGGATGCAACCTCTTTGCTGGGTAAACTGAATTCATGTAGGTGGTAGAGAATGGATTTAGGTGGTAAAGAATGGCTTTTTCACTCACTGTTTGGAAAATGTCTTCTAATGCTGTCAGGTATCTAGGTGCAATTTTATTGACTGGTTTCATGAGATGATGGGAAGTTTAAGATGACTTACCAGGCTATGGCTTCAGTAGAAGAAAATTGAGACTGTAATAGAGAGTGTATCTTTACCTACTTTTTCAAAGAGCAGAGAATGTTCAATGTTGTATTTCAGTGAAAAACGTTAACAGCCCACAGGCTAATAAAAACTTCTTACACTTTAGGACAAAGGTTATAAAGGGCGAAGAATGTGTGCTACCCACCTTCTTTGGCTCTTTGCTAAGGTGGCAGTGCCTCTGACTCTACCAAGGCATTAGAATACACAAGCAGAAGTATAAAGCTACTTCTGAGACATGTGAGAAACTCATCTAGCTGTCTTACACTTCTGTCAAGAGAATTTGGTCTGTCAGTGACTGGTTAAAAGAACTCAAATTCTTTGTGTCTTGTTTGATATTTCTGGGTTTCTCTAAGGATAGCTCAAAAGTTATGATAGGTCTGTTAGAGCACCATAGTAGAGAGAATTTCACAGGCAATATTTGGTACACCAACCCTTCAAGCTATAAAAATGAAATTATATCCTCTACTTACTTCTAACCCTCTGGAGAAGCTGTATGTAATAGTGTTTTTCAGGTTCTTAGGGTAAGCCTGTCTGTGTTGGGAAATAGGCTGTTGATGTGTAATATCATATGCTAGAGAAACATCTTCCAAGACCTTATAGCTCAAAAATGACTTCACTATTCCATGAAAATTAATGGAATCTGTGGAGAATTTTTTTGTTTACATAATAGGAAAGGTGTTAAACCAAGGAAACTCAGGGACTTGTGCAGTTGGGATGCATTTTTTTTTGGTTTATAATGTACAATAAGTGATTGATGTGCAACGTTTCTCCAGAGCCGCTGCCTTCTTTTAGCTCCACTGGGTTTTACACACCTGACAATCTTGGTGGTAATCAGCACTGATAACACTGGCTTTCACAGTTCATTGAATAGCTGAGCATGAGTGCAGTTGTGTGACTGACTTTTGATTTGCAGAAAGCATTAAGAGGATGCATTTTCTTTTAAACTGCTGAGGTTCTGGTCTAGTTTCCCACGGAAAGAGTCTGTGGACTATTTATTTCAGTCCTCACTTATTATGTTTTGTACCTGTGAGTCTGCTTAAGTCAAACTTGAAAGAGCAATAGAGATTTTCCAGCAGTTCCAATCACCTTGAGGAATTTTATGGCTGAGTAAAATAGACTTGGGTTGATGCCCTCGGTGCTGCAAGTGGACTTTTCCCCTTAAGGAGGTGAAGCAGCCAGGACTCCTGTCACTGTGTCTTGTGTGGTGCTGTGTCTTGCAGTAGTTAGATGGTCAGTAAAGAAATATTTGCTACCTAACCTGAACTCTGTGGAGATGTCACGGTGAATTGGAGAGGTCTGAGGGTAACGTGGCAGGAGGAGAATCCATCCCATGCCCATTGATGGGCACCTGCCATCGGTGAGTTGCTGTCTCTGAGCAAATGTATGCTGGCTCTCTTAATCTCTTTCTTTGGAATGTATCATTCTGGGGAATTAAGTTGCCTGGCTAGGCAGCTGAATGAACTAGTTTGCACTTTGAAGAGAGAACTTGCTGTCATATTGGTTTCCTTTCCTGGGAAATGCAGCATGTGGTCAGGCTTTCCCCATCTTGTTCACTACTAAAAATGTATGCCTTGAGTGTGCTCTCCAGATGTGTACATACTCAAAATGTGTCTCTGGTTAGAATGCATTCAGAGATGGCCATCTCTGGCATGTCTCTAGTCACTAAAGAAGAGGAAATATTTTCTGCTAATAAATATTTATAAATGAATAAGCAACTTGAACATATATTTCTTAGCTCAAGTGATCTATGATGTACACCATTGTTCTGCCTTTTCACTGTGTTAACACTTGTTTTATCCAGCTTGCAGATATTTTGGGCACACTCCTCAACAGTTGTTCTGTACCATTTTCCGTCAGCCTTCCTCTTCCCTGAAAGAGAAAACACTGGCGGGCATGGAAAGCATTCCTCTTCAACTGCAGTATAAATCTTCAGGTGTATTTGCCAGCTTGAGCCAAAGGGAGAAACAGGCTGCTGGCTCCTGATACAATGAAATGTTAGCTCTTTGTAAGTCCAATTTTACAGAAATAGTGAAAGTTACAACTAATAATTTAGTATTTACATTTCTGATTCTTTTAATGGTGGGAACGCTGTAGGAAGTAATACAGAATATACCCACCCTATTTAGGGTTGCCTTTATAGTTGCTTTGTTTCAGAGTTTTTATAAATTAGTCTCTCCAGTTTCCGTGGCAACTCAGTTGTCTGCATTGGTTGCCAAGAAACAGCTTCTGCTGCACAAAGGGCAGGGACACTGCTGTGGAGTGATTTCATTCTTGGCACTAATAGGCAGTGGAAGCAAAAGCTTGATATTCCATGGAGTGTGGCCTCCATATTGACTGTTAGAACTTTACTTTTTTTTTAAAGTGTAGTTGAGGTGTTGGCTTCTTTAATGTAACTAAGCCAATACAAGCCTCCTGTTATACACAGCTGCAGACTGCCTGTGGAGAGATGTAATAGTTACACAGACATAAAGCACTGGAAAATGCATGTTTTGAGAACTGTTTAACTGGCTGTACGGGAAATCCTGTGATTCTCTGGTTAAAAAATTAATTGTTTTTACAAGAAGTCCCAGTTCTGTGGCTTGTAGTCAGCAATTAAATGTCCTCCTTCTATATATCCCAGCAAAGACAGGATTAAAAGTGAGCATTATTAGAATAACTCTTGGACACATGGTTCCCTGGGCCCTCTGGACTCTAAAAGTTTTTTCCTTATTTGACCTGTGGTAGGACTACAATCTGGATTCCCATCTGATCTTTCTTTTAGGAAGCACAAACTGACACCTGTCATCAGTTCTCTAAAATGAATGCAGGCAGAGGGATCATATTGAGAGTCATAATTCTGCATTAGTGTAAAATTTTATTTTTGAGACTGCCTTCCAGCCGTCAGTTCTATGGCTGTGAGTTTCTGAGTGCATGGTCTCAAAGTAACTAAGGAATTCATTTTGAATTTCAAATACTTTCAAATGAGAATAATCATTTGCCTTTTAGTTTTGTAAGTGGTAATCAGGATAAAATATTGTATGTCACACATAGACATAGTAATGAAATCTGTTCCATGAAAGAGTGAGAGAATTGGACACTGCCTAGAACACTGGTGTAAATATAGAAATATAGGGTCTTTTGATTTTAGTACAGAATCTACAGCTTGGATTTAATCTGCCTCCTCTCACTGATTCTCTAAAGAAGGGCCATTACTGTACAGTGTTACATGAGTGCTGCTCTTCACTGGGGTTTGAGTCAATCAGTATTTAGAATAGCTGCAAGGAGGGGGAGTTGAGTAGTATGATACAAAGTAGTTTTTTCTTTGTGAAAATGTAGATTCTCTGGTGAAGGAGAAAAGCTGTTGCACAGCATTGTCTGTCCACAGGTGTTTAAGAAAAGAGGCCAAGAACAGTTGTTTTCCTTTTTAGCTAAAATGTCAGGAGGAATCTGGAATGTCAAGGCAGCTGACAAAGTACAAGGAAAAGCTGAGCACTTAGAAATTTGATAGCATCTCTAGTTCTATGGCTTGGGCTAAAAGCAACATTACCTGTAGCCACTTTGCCTTCCCGAGGACTGAGCAAAATACAGCCTCCTAAGGTAAGTGCTGCCAAAAAGCAGAGTGATTACTTTGTAGTTTTTGGACACTTTAAAAAGTCCTTTACCACACAATACTAGCCCTCCTTTTTTGAACTGGCATGCCTGCAGGCTGACTCTCAAGATTTCTTCTGGACTTGATTTAGCTTAGTTTAGAAATGCTTTGGCTTTGAAAAACTGGAGTTAAGTCTCTGAATCCAAGTTGGTGCCTCTGCATGGTCCTCTCAGTTTGATGGATTACTAAGTGGAGTGCAGTTTTCTCTCTGACTTCTGTTATCACCATTATTACTGCTTTTTAAATTTTTTTTTTAGTTTCTAATAAAAGTGCAGAAGTGCTCAAGCCTTTTCTGTGCTGTTGTAATAAAATAATCTGTTGTTTCTTAGTGAAGATGTTTGTCAGGTAAGTTATAGAGCAGTGAGCACAGATAAAACTACTGGAAATCAGAGTGAGCAATAACTTGGCTTAAATTAATAATCTGTTTGAAAAGCTAGATATCAGATCTCACGTATGGTATTGAACCTTAAGCAAACCAACTACATTTTTCAAGTTAGGAATAAAGCAGTGGGTATGATGGTGATGTTTTGTAGGGCAAAACAGAGTCCTCAACCACCTTTTGCTGTAATCTAAAGGCTTTGAATAGAGAAGAATGCACTGGAATATAAAGGAGGAAGTTGCCTATCTTTTAATGAATGCCATAAATAGCAGCCTGTTCTTTGTGCTTGCGCTCTCTTTCAGATACTTAATTTCATGATACAAGCCCTACAATGTTCTTTAAAAACCTTTTGGGTATTATTAAGTGGGGAACATTAAATTCTTTTTCTGCATAATGTACTTACAATAATTTGCAGTTGCCCAAATAGCTTTACAAGTCACTTGAGGCATGATTTACCTAAAATTTATATAAGTCAATTAGATGCTAAAACATACTTAACTCAAAGTTATAGATGGACTGATCAAATCCAGGCAACAGGATTAAGTATTTGACCTAAACTTGTCCTTTTGAACCAGATGCAGGGCAGCACTCAAGCTGTAGACTTAAGGAGATGCTCTGAAGTTGTAATCTCCAACCAGACAGGTTGATTGAAGAGTCAGTGATCACTGTTTAAATATTTATTAAATAAGAATGTTTGTTATAAATAACATTTACAAGAGAACAAATGACATTGCAATACAATTCAGTGCTACTCTCTGAATTATTATTAGATCTTTATGTAAACAAGATCAGTCATGCAGATTGTACAGAACCTGGCTGAACTGTCGATTTTTTTTCCCTCCTCTTACATAACAGTCTTTAAAATCCCGATTTCATACAACAAATCCACACAAATGTTTTATGCAAAATGCATGTCCTATATTCCATCTCTCCTTATTGCCTGCCCTGACAAAATTGAACAAACTACTGAACACACACATGAATATCAATTTCTGAAGACCTTATTTTTCTAGCTCTGTAATTGCCAAAAATAATGTATTCCAAAAGGGGGCTTGAATGGGAAAAAAAAAAAGCCCAGGCTGGTGCCGTTTACATGAGGTGGGGTTGCTTTGTAACTTGCTGAGGTTGTCTGGTGTGCTCACATTGGCAGAATGTTCTTCCCAGCTTGGCCGTGGCTCTGCAGCTCTTGGCACAAAAGGTGCATCAGCCAGCCCTATCTTGATGACTCCTCCCAGCTTTTAGTACTATCAATGTATTCTTGTTTTGATCTAGGGTTGGAGAGTGCCTCTGTTCAATAGTCCAGTTTTCTAATAATTCAGTCTCATAGGAAGGAGCTGAATGATGCTTTTAAGGTGTTTGTGCTACCTAATGAAGCTTACAATCATTCCAGTCTGAAGTAAGAACCGGTTTCTCTTTACACTGCCTCCAAAGTATCTGGAGAGAAAAAGAGATGCTGAATTTAACCATGATTATTTCACAGCACATCTTAAAATTCAAAAAACTAAAGCTGAGCTACAGTCTGTGCCATGTGTTGGATTTGAGCTGTGAGAAAATTCTGTAAGCATGCTAATATTGTCTTAAGAAAGGCATTAATCTGACCAAGTAAATAACTTCCTAGAAATCTCTTTGGGTAGATTTCCCAGTGAGGGTAATTCAGAAGAATGTTATCGCAGAATTGAGACTCTTCTGAAATGCCAATAAAAAACAGCAGGTGACTGGAATTTCATTTAGTCAGTTGTTGCTACTTGCTGTCTAAAGATCTAAATAATGTACCATTAAAAGAAAGTTACTCTCATACAATATTGCTGTTGATTTAATGACATTGACATCAGCTGTGTGATATGGCAGAGTCTATACACTTAACAGATTGTTGACCCTTTTTAGCCTTGAATGATTAGTCCAATCAAGCCTTCTGTTAGAAGAAATTAGGGATATGATATTGTGTTTACAATATAATGCAAAAAAAGGCTCCAAAAACTACCTGTTTTGTTCAGCTCCTGAAAATGGATTAATCCTTTCTTTAGTCATAGCCTGATGTTTGGATTTTGGGGAAACTCTTTTGCCCGCATTTCTGCATGAGTTGATGAAAATCTTACGAGTCATCCTTAGATTTATATTTTAGAATATTTGTTCTTTATCTCTTCTGTTCTCTGTGCTGCCTTGTTGTTTAAGGCTCTGCAAAGGTGGGGTGAACTTCTTTAGTATTCTATAAAAAAGGACCTTTTATTTGTAGGCACACAGGTTGTGGTAATTGGGAGTGGGGCTGCGGCCAAGCCTCATCCCCAATGGGCTACAGCTGTGCAGGGCAGGTGAACAGCATTGAAGGTAATGAGCCATGGTGTGCCCAGGTGCACTGACCAGTCAGGAAAGGGAACACAGGTGCAATGCATCAACATGAGGGGTATAAAAGGTTGGGCTAAAGAACAAGAAGGGCCGACACATGAAGCTTTCTGAAGTAGTATGGAATTACTGTGTATTATTGTGTTAAACCATGCCTTTCTAATGAATGGGTATAGGTAAGTGCTGGTGTTGCTGTTTTTAACTATCATGTTGATGTACCTTTTCACCTACTGCTTGTTTTCCTACCATTTTAAATAGTAACTGCTGCTTGGTTGCATTAAGCTGGACCTCTTATTCTGATTAACAGAGATAATTCATAGTAAATTGGGATGACCTCAGCAAGATAAGGAGCAGGAGGGCAGACAGTTTTCTGTAATATAAACTTGTGCAGCTTTTGCCTTTGGGACTTTTGTTTTTTTAATATACATTGTGAGACCTTAATTGCTTTGGCTCATCACAGAAGCTCTGTCTAATAGTACTGACAATCAAAACACACAAAAGGAGAATATGCTTCCTAGGGTTCGAAGTTGGCTCAGAGGTGGTAAGTCTGGTTTGGTTCAGCTTCCAGGGTTTATTAAAGTGTATATATGGGGAAAAGCTCCAGGGCAGGGTATCATACCACTGTGTTTAATCACACAATCTGAAGCTTCTATATTGCCCACAAACCTGCTGCTTTGGTTGAGGGATCAACAGATGATATTGGCAGTTTTTGTGCCCTCTTTGAAAGGGAACAGAGAAGGGTTGTAGTAATGACCAGACTTCAGAGATACTTGTTTTCTTTTGAAGATGCACAGGGTTGGCTAATTTTTCACAGCAGTGGCAAAAGCCCATCCTGTGATTTGAAAGTGAAGCTGTATTTATTATTCACAGTTGTTTTCAAGGGGGAGTCTTGCAAGAAATGAGTTTTTCAGGCAAAATGCTTCCTTTTCTCATTGCCCCTTGTTTCTGAAGTTGATAGATTTTTTTTTTTTTTTAATTGTGCTTTTAAATTTGAAGTGGAAGCCAGACTGGTACACTGGCTCAGTTTGCTGAAGTTTATAAGCAGCAGGGTACTCCCAGTGGCTATGCTGGGCAGCCTTCTTAGGTGTGTCTGCTTCTGCATCTTAATAAGCACAGCTGAAAGAGCTGCAGCCAGCTGCAGGCAGTTTTTGGGAGGGATGAGTTTCAGATTCTGTTCACCATCAACAGATGACAGCTTTGGAAGGCTGCTGTTGGCTCAGGCCAAGAAGCCCAGTGTTGAAGGGCTGTGAATGGCAGGATGTTTTGAGCCAGCTGGATGTCCCTTGGCAAGGTGTCTGCAGCTGCTTCTGGTGTTTGGGGTAGTCATCCTTAGAGAGATCCTTATTTTGTGAGCTGAATTACGTAGGTTATGTGTATGTCTTCAGAATTTGAGTTGGATTTCCCCTAATTAGTTGGTTTACAGTTTCTTGGTTGCTGATAAGAACCAAGAAAAGGGGAATCATGTCTGTTACCTTGTGTACTGAGTGTTAGTCATCATGTTTCTACATTAAATCAATCAGTTGTTTATAATAGCTCAGCCTTGGTTTGCCTTTGATCTATGCATCAAACCATAGTGCTTCTCTTGGTTGCTTTCTTGTGATTGCTGTACAACATTTTGAGAATTCTTCTGCTGTGAATCATTATTTGGCAGGTAGATGGAGAACTACAGGACCTACTGAGAACTGACAACTTTTCACATTCTGCTGATCTTGGCCATGTTGCAGAACAATGGTGGTCTCTTGTACTTAGGTTTTCTGAGTCTGTGTGATATTTTAGACAAGCTTATAATCTTGGTTTTGGGCTTATTGTCAGAAAAAAATATTTGTATTGAATAAAGTGTCTGTGCTATATATTAGTGTATAATGTCTTTTGTTTTATTGGTCCTCATGTACAACTCCAGGACAAAAAGCTGTTTATTTTAGCATGACTGCTTTTTCAGCATTCAAACTAGTGGTGATATCAGTCTCTTTTATCTCAGATGCTTGAAAACAAAAGACCAAATGATCACGATCAGGTTACGAAGTGGTGTGCTTACTTTAAAAATTAAAAAAATATGGAACTTTCACTTCCTTTCCCTGTCATCCCCTTCACCCCCTGCCTTTTTTTACCCCACCAGATGCTCTTCCAGACTTTCAGCTGGGAATAGCTAATACTTCCCTGGTACTGCACACTGTGTGCTGAATTCTAAATTGAACAAGTATTGCATAATTGCCTGAGAGCAGAAGCAGGAGGTTTGGGGAAATGACCAAATATTGCATGACTCTTGATTAAAATATTGCATTGGGAAGGAGTTAGTCCCACAAGTGCAAGCTAGAGTTTTGGTTTGAAAAACAAAGCATTGTGCATGTGCAGTATAAAAATGAAAACCATATGTAATACTACAGTGCCTTGAAACAATTGTAAGTGAGAACATGTGAGCCTGCAGTGGAGTTTAAAATGTGTGTAATAAGCACGGTGTGTTCTCTCTGCTCCTGCTGGTACTTTCCCTTCCTTGATGCATTTTCACTTCATACAGCATTTTGCAGTTTTACAAGGCATCTTTGTCCCTCATCTCCAAAACTTAGTTTTTGACTACATTCCAAAGTTTATCCCCTGTTCCTAGGGCTTGTCTAAAATTTTGCTCTAGAGCAAGAACTTTAGTGTCCAGTCAGGAAAAAAAAACACTGGAGATTACAGTGGTCTTTTAAATGATAACTTTAAGATGCACCAGAAGTAAATGCTTATCAGGCAACATGGTGTTTGGAAACAGATTTGGTGGCTAATGCAGGAGACATAAAATCTTCTAGTTAGTGGCCTGTAAACTAATGGTTAGGCTTCTCTGCTGTGAGGTGGTGTGGAATTTGTGGGACTCCTGTAGCTACTTTTCAGAAACACCTCTGCACTCTTGCCAAGATTTTAAAAGATGTTAATGTGTACTTAGCTTCCTGCAGCTAGTATTAATCTGAAAGCCTTATTAGGTGCTTAACAGCATCATTAGCTGCCTAAATACCTTTTAAACTGTTTGTCTTTGCCAAAAGGATCACAAACTTTACTGGATTGTTCTTTTAAACTCAGCTGTAAGGCTCAGGTTTCTCAGCCCCTGCTAAGAGGTAATGTTAGGTAGAAAGTACATATAAGTAAGCCCAAACACAGTTTGAGATCTATATCATGGGTTTTTTTCAGGGTGTACTTCACAGGGAAACTGGGGAAGGTACAGGATCTGCAAGTCTCAAGAGACTGTCAAATAGTTGTTCCAGTGAGTCATATAAAGATTTCCCTTCAGAGAAGGAAGTAGGGAAAGCCAGTAGGAAAGTGGACTGCCCTTGGAGTTTCAGTTCAGTTCCTGGCTCTGGTTCAAACATTCTGAATGAATGTGCATCACACTGTTTTTGTAATAGGGCCAGGGACTCTCTAACCTTCTACTTAACATTGGCACCATAACAAATGATTCTGAACCTCAGCAGCTACATAGCAAAACAGAAATAAGAGATTAAAAAGAAAAAAAATAACCCATAGGGCTGAGCAGCAGAAGCTGCTTAATACAAAGGGACCTAAGGTGGATGCTTGACTTCATGGTGGCTTCCATTGGTTTCTACCAAGCAATTCCTGGAATAATCTGAAGTCTTCTGTCCTACATTTCAGCTTCTCTGCTCTGCAGTGTATCTTTCCTATCATTCTTCAGAGCCTCAACGTGAACGAGCACTGCATATTCTCTACTACGTAAACTGCCTTAGCAGATAAGTTAGAAGTTATACGTTGTCTTAGGCAATGAATAATTTTGTAATTTTTTCACTGTACATTAAAATTCATAATCCATCCCTAACCATGATCAACACATCATTGGACAGTTTTTAGAGAGGTTTGCTGGAGAAACTTTTTTAATATGGGAAATCAAGGATAATAAGAAAGGACCCTGCTAGTATGGTGGTTGCAAAAGAAAGTTTGTGGAAAATGGGATGTTGTTCACAGATGGAGGAAGCCCAATAACAGGAGACACATTAAAGGTTGAAATCCTCTTTCACTCTTCCATCAGTCTATGTAGACAAAGATTCTTACTTGGCAAAGTGGTTTGGGAGAGAGAGGAGCATCCAGCAGCTGGGGAACAAGAGTATAAGGATTGTGTCTCTAAAGAGCTGGATATACTGAAATTGATGAACCTGCAGGGCTCATATTCAGTTCAGATTTGACTTGTAAATAAATGAGATTCTGGTATTTGTTATTAAAGTCAAATATATGTAAACCAGACCTTTTTATTTTAATATGGCCTCCTGGCATAGCACTGTCTAAACTGTTTAAAAGTCTCTTGCAGTAGCTATTTGTTAGTTAAATTTTTAAATCTGGAGCATAAAATGGTTATTGCATCTCTCCCTTCATGTTGTTCTTGTGGCCCTTCAGTATATTCTTATTTTTTGCTTATCTTTAATTAGGTATCTTCCTATTTTTCTCTATCTCTGAGCAGGTGTGGTGGTCATTAAACATATAGTAGACATTTCCCTGGTTCTGAAACTCAGAGTCTAATTTTTAAGATGGTAATGCTTAGTGTCATAGAGAGATGGGGTTTTTTTTATTACCAGCTCAAGTTCATGTGGTATAATTAACATGTTTAATCCAGATCAAATCTCCAGAGGTTTGCTGTCAACACAGAGTGCCATCCTAGAAGGCAGTTTCCTGTTTGGCTGGGGTTCTGTTAGCAGTGCTGCCAAAAGATGCAGTTGTGTTTCCCTTTGTCTCTTCTGTGCCAGCACCAGGACTCCGAGGTAGCTGACTGGAATCCCAGCACTGGTAATCCCAGTTCAAAATGGGGGATGGAGAGCAAGTGTTACAGCTGACCAGAGGTGGAAGGCTAGTATGTGACTAGTCACATGAGAGCAGCATTAATGTGGGCTGGCTGCAGTTTGTGAAACCTCATCCTAGCAGATATCTGCTGGATGTGTTTGAGTTGTGTTCATTTGCTCAGATTTAAGAGGCTTTTCACAAGAATTTCTGAAGTCATGAACTTGGCTGTACATTCCTATCCAAATGGTGAGTCTGTGCTCCAGATTGTGGAATTATAAGAACTTCTCATGGAAAAGAGCATTGAAGTTTTTTCCTATGAAGGAATCTCTTCATGTCAGAGCTGTAGTTAATGAGGCTTCCCACATCAAGGTGGTGTGGGGAGTTTTACTCCAGATACATCATTCCTTGCTGAGTTTTGGAGAAGAACATTTCCATTTTTAGAAGTGAGTTAATACTGTTGTTCTATAAAAACGGGAAACAAAGGGCAGAAGAGGCAGGGGAAGGACAGGGTTCTGGTCAGAATAGGATGTTGATTGATCTCTTAGTCCTGATGGTGCATTACATACCACTATGCAATCACAGTGGTATGTAACAGCTCACCTCTGTGTATGGGGAATAAGCAAACTGAGCCTGCCAGTGAAGGAGATGGACCTCCAGCTCCATTCCCTTCAACCACAGCTTCAGAGGAGGGAGTTCCCATGTGACTGGTAATGCTCAGTGTACAGTCAAGTCATGTGGGGTTTGCCTTTTATATAGAAACTTCTTGCTTTCCTTTCATCAGCCTTCAAAAAATTCAGCTTATTTATCTCTTTGCCACTGTGTGCCTCTGGGGTAGAGGACTTAAATTTAGAGATACTGCTTATAGGACCAAACCAAATAAAGGCTATTCAGCAACCTCTCTTTGCTGTGTGACCTTTTCAGCTTCTGAAATGAAGATGATCTATTGGGTAAAACATTGTGCTAGAGTAGCAAATAACCTTATTCTAAGAAGATGGTGTTTTGGTGGCAGGCGAGTAGCATGAAGATGGGCATAGTTGTGATCTTGTCTCTAGAAAAAGCTGTGTTTAATGGTAAACAAGGAGCATATGGCTTCTATGATTACCCAGAAATGCCTTGAGGAAAGTCCTTAGCTTGAGTGCATTTAGTGCTGCCTAAGGTTCAGGGAGTTTGCAGCCCATTGGAATAGTTCTTTCTGCTTAGACAGGAAAGCAAGTGCCTGCCTTGTGTGGCAGAGCTGGCTGGGGGCAGGATCAGTGGTGTGCTTCAAGTGACAAGTAACTAAAGCCATACAGTGTCAGGGCTTCATATGAATGTTTGCTTTCATTATTTACTTTTTATCCCACTTGATCACCTCTGACTGTTACTGCAGCACATTGGGATTTTAAGGCCAGATAAAAATCTCTTTGTTGTTAACATAGGAGACTGAAAAATGCATTGTGTGTATTTTGGTGTAATTGAAATTCAAGTTAGCAGGACCAGTAAACACAGAACCAGAGGATGGAATGGCTGGAGCACATCTAGCAGTTTCATCAGCCAAAGATAAGTCACAATACAGATGACTGCATAGGTCTACACGTGCCATATATGATGGTCAGAAAAAGTTCTTACAAGATAGAAGCTCTTCCTTCCATTTTCCAGTAAACTCATTTTTCAACAGAGTTTAAGGCGGTCAGAAAAGATATTGTATTAGGGCCCAAAAAGTGGTGCTAGGCTATGATGTTTCCTAGACAGAGATGATTCCCATTTGATTTCAGGTAATAATATTATTTAGGTACGGAAATGAATTAATGAGACAGTTACTTAGATGTATATTAGAGTAGGGTAAATTTTGAGGCAGTTTTTGGGAACTACTACTTTGTGAATGCTATGTGCTGTTCTGCTCTCGTGGAAAACCCACTTTTCATTTGGAGCAGAAACTCTTGCAGTAAAGGGCATTGGCATAGTTGTGCCAGACCAGCTCTAAGGGTTTCTGCTCTCCCTCTATACCAGCTGGCAGGAGGCTGGTGCATCTGCTTGTCCCATTAGCAGCTGCCCTTCTGTGTCAGAGGTGTTTTAATACAGAGCTCCAGTGACTGCTGCCTTTGTGGAGAGTTACCTGAGCTAGCAAACCATAGGGATTTCTGCTCCTGGCTGTCTGATAGTGAAACATAAAGGGGTGAGAATGTTGAAACTGGATCCCATGCTGATCTTCTGGTTCTTAAATAAGACAAGCTATTCCTACTAATGCAGAGTGATTTTGCTGTTTCCACTTACTGTATTTCTGGAGCACTGAGGCATAGCCCATAGCAAATTGTTCAGGATGTAATATTGTGTCTGTTCTGTAATGTCACCAGCTTGTACTCTGAAACCTCAGCAGTACCTACGGTATCCGCAAAGATGTAGAAAATGTATCTATGTTGAAGTTGAAAGAAGAGTTCTTTTTATAGCTGTAAAAGCAAAGGCGTTGAGGATGTGGTACTGACTAACTTTGGCATTTGATTGATGTGCTTTTGGTACAGCCTCACACCTAGCTGTAGGAGGCTAGTTCCTGCAGCCCTGGGCAGGAGGGAAGGGACTGTTCAGACCAGGAATTAACAAAAGTGCTGCTATTCTTTCTGACCTTTGGAATAGAATTCACAATTCTGTTTTGAATATAGATCAGAAAGGGGAAAACTAAAGTGGCAATGTGTGGTATTGTTTAATGTATCAGAGGGTGGAGAAAAATGATCCTCTGAATGAGAGGTAGCAGAAAACACTTATCTACAAAGCAGGTGCTGCAGCAGAAAATGGTGTTTATGGTTTTGACAGATGAGAGGAAAGGATCAGTTAATGGTGAAAAAATGAAGGAGTAGTTTCTCTCAACTCTATTGTTTCACTTTCTCAAAGACTGATACTAGTGAATGAGAGGGAGTTGAGAAGTTGCAGCTCTGTATGATGTTTGACTGAGATAGGAAAGAAGTGAAAAGGAGCAAAAGCTGGGAACTGGATAGTTCTGGATTTTACTCAGTTATGAGTATAGAGCTAGATAAATCTCAGTATCTGTTGCATTACTGAGTCTTTATAAGGAGGAGACAATACAACTCTTCCCCTTTGTTTAGAATAGGATTACTTTCTTCCTGATGCTTGAAAGGATCCAGCTGGTTGGAAGCACCCACGTTCACCCAGGAAAGGAGTATTTCTATTTTGTTTGGAAGTAGTTTTCTCCTCTTGTTACTGGATTTATCCTTTTCTATTGCAAAAAAGAAAAGTCCCATTCTGTTTGAATTCCCCTTCTTTCTTAACTCCCTGACAAAGTCCTATGTAGTGTCTAATTTTTACTTCTATATGATAATTTTTAAAGTATTGCAAAGCAATGGCTGGATACCGTTGACTCAAAAATAGCAAAACCCCAGGTATTGCTCTGCATTTATGCTTCTCTTTGGGACTTGATTCTTTGTGATGGCTAATGACCTGGAATTTTTATGAAGTTATGTATGTATGTATTCATCAAAGAGTTCATTAAGAATTTAAATTCAGCTCTCAGGATCTGTAGTGTGAGAACTTACATATGTTGGAGACCTAAGGAGAATGGAACCAGGAGCTTAGGCAGCCTGGCCCTGAGTAGGAAGGGAAGGAGCCTTGCATGGCCATGAGTTTGTGTCTTCAGGTAAGATTAATTTACCTCACTTCAGATGTTTGTATCCTCTTCTCTTTAAGACTGTCTAAAGTGTTGTAATAGTGAAAAAACAGACATTTCTAAGGCATGACTTGTGATTGCTTATAAGGTGAACTGGACCTGCAAGAGAGGAGTGTGTTCCATTGTGGAGTGGAGCTTGAGGTTTCCAGAGTCCATACAAATGTTTGTGTTGTGGAGGGCCACAGCCAGGGCAGAACATCACCACAGTGCTGGGGGACATGCCTGGCACTGGATGCTGTTAGAAGCAAAGGGAAGAGAAAGGGGCTGGGAATCTGCTACTTGGGAATTGATGCAAGGACCAATGTTGTAGTAGGTTGTGCTCCTCTTAAGAACTCTGAGAACTGCTGATTTGCTGTTTTATAGGTTTTGTTTTGTGCTTTGGGGTTGTTTTTTTTTAATTCCACTTTGGAGTGAGGGAGTTATATAACAACTGTGTCAGCACACCCACCCCAGCAGAGGTGACACAGTTACAGGGTAAGAAGAGCAAACCAAGGATGCTGCTTGCCCAGGAATTTAAAAAAAAGGGCTGTTCAGAGGTGTTTAGTTGCAGTGATGGCAACTCTAATTTTTCTGTCCTTAATTTTGTTTTAGTCATTCTCTGTCTTGAAAATGTGGCTTCAGAACTCCTGCAGCTTTATGTAAGGATCTTTAATACTTTTTTTTTTTTTCCCCCTAAGCTGCTTGATATTATGCTTTGGAGAAAAAAAAATAAAACGA
>VXBC01009160.1:938451-1056028 GCA_013399945.1 Ploceus nigricollis | reverse complement strand
TTTTTTTTTTTTTTTAACCTTAGGAAGTTTGGGGCCACCTTTGTGGCTATTGTGGCTATTCGAATTTTTGGGCACATTGATTTGAGAGTCAAATAGGAAGTTCATAGGAACTTTTTGGTTTAGGTACTTAGTCAGAAGTAATCTGATTTTTTTTTTTTTTTAATAGAGAACCTTTTTTGGCATGTTTTTGAGTAGACCACTCAAGACAGAGTATAACAGAAGATAATGCAGATAAGGGATGTCTTGTGCTTTTCTGTGGTTGGAAAAGTTTTATTTTTCAATGGAAAAATCAAAGCTAGCAGGGTGGTTTTGGTTTTTATTCATTCTGACTGTGTGTCTCAAAAGAGTAATTGACAAGAAAAGAATTAGATTTTCTGCTAGGTTTTCTGGCCTATGAACATCTAATTGAATTTGTTAACCTGCAGTAAAAAACAATTGTCAGAGCACAGGACATGTTGATGTAATTATTTTCACTGTTTATCTTGTGATAGGAAAATGCATACAGACAGATCAATATAACAATCCTTATGAAATGTCTGTTCTAGGGAAGACTTGGGGAATGATGCTAATGCAGATGCTTCTCTGAAACTGTCTTGCTGATAGTTTCAGTGGTTGTAGTGAAAGAGAGGAAGGTGGGAAGTGGAAGTCTGGTAAAAGCTAGATTATGCTCCATTTTTGCATGGTGTGTATGAGAAGGTGCTCTGGTAACCCAGCCTTTCTGGAGGAAGTTCCTGAAAGCTCTCCTTCCAGCAGTTCTGAGCATCCACCAGGGCTTGTTTATTCTGGAAAGTGTCCTTCTTTGTCCTTCTGAAATTCTATTAGGTGTTTGTTGAAATTTCTTTCCTAATGACTCCTGATACTTTATTTCCTATTTTAACTTTCTGCTGAGCAGGGGACTGATATTTCCATGCATCTGTCTATCACAGAATCACAGAATAATGAGGTTGGAAGAGACCTCTAAGATCATCAAGTCCAACCTATGCCTTAACACCTCAACTATCATAACTATCAAGCTCTTGCTCCTAGCAGGTAATTGTTTACTCAAGCTCACAGCTGTCTTTGTGAAGACAGCTATTGTTTTTCCTGTATGCCTGATTTAACTATACTGAATATTACCTGCCATTTTATAGCCTATGCGCTCATTTTCCATAAAATCTTTGTGTCCTTGTCCTGGTTTCAGCCCAAGTGGCAGCTAAGCACCGCAGAGCAACTCACTCACTCTCCCTCCTCTTGGCTTCCAGTAGGATAGGGGAAGAGAATTGGAAGGGTAAAAGTCTTGTGGGTTGAGATAGGAACAGTTTAATAATTGAAATCTAGTAATGGCAATAAATTGTAATAAAAAGGAAAATAAACCTCAAGAAAGACAAATGATGCAAATAAAATCAGTTGTTCACCACCAAACAACTGATGCCCAGCCAGTCCCTGGGCAGCAGCCTGCTGTCAACCTTCTCCCAGCTTTATATGCTGAGCATGACACCATATGGTAGGGGATGCGCCTTTAGCCACTTGGGGTCACCTGTCCTGGCTGTGTCCCCTTCCAGCTTCCTGTGCACCCTCAGCCTGCTCGCTGGTGGGGTGGGAGGCAATTAAAGGCCTTGCCTCTGTGTAAACACTGCTCAGCAATACCGTAAACATTCCTGCATTATCAACGCTGTTCCCAGCATAAATCCAAAACATAGCCCTGTACTAGATGCTGTGGAGAAAATCAATTCTATCCCAGCCAAACACAGAAAACTTCTGTAGTTTGCCTTTTTTATTTATTACCTTGAGACCTTGAAATTCTTTCTTGAAAGTCTGTTCAAGTAGAGGAACTAGATTAGTCATCTGTGCTGGCTTGTGTCTAGAGCTCCAGCAGCCATGTAAATCAGGATGTTCCATTTTAAAAGCCGTGCTGACTTGTCCCGACTAGATTATATTTACCCAGATAGCTCCTAATTCCATTCTTCGTTGCAGTTTTCATTAGTAGATACAGCACAAATCTTAGGCTTAATGTCTTGCCCACAGTCTCTTAAAAGTCTGTCACCTTTTCCACCACAGAGTCCTTTACTACCAAGTTTTAATTGAGAGGTGACACACCATTGTGTTAGTAATTCACTGATTTCATGCTTGAGTTTCTCTAGGATGCCTGGGTTTAGTGCCATCTGGTCCTGGTGAGCTGTTAGTGTTTGTTTTGTTGGTTCCTGCTGGTTTTGCTCAAAGTCATTGCAATTTCAAATGCATCCATGGAGGCCTCTAGAAAGGGGGGTCCTGGTAGGGGAATCCTGAGAAATAGTGTTGCAATATCTGAGCATGTGACAAAAACTCTGTCAGACTTTATAGGAGGGAAAAGTGATTTTATTTTAATACAAAATGGGTTTCATTTCACACTCTCACACCTGGGTACTTGCAACCACCAAGATACTTCTATCCACGCAGTTTAGCATTCAGGTACTGAGATGTGTGCGTCTAAATTGTTGGTCTAGGGTTCCTTGCAGTGATGTGGAAGACAAGGGAATTGAGCTGCTGAGTTCACTTTGCAACTTGTAGACCCTTAGTTTGGCAGGCGTAGGGATAATCCGTTCATCTGTTCTCACCCCCTGCATCATTTAAAAATAGTTTGTCTCTTGTTTTAGACTTCTTTTCCAGATTTGGTATCTGGAAGCACTACATGTAAATGCACTGGAGTTTGTTGACCTGCTAATCCAGATATCATCCAAAAATACCATTGATCTATTATTATATTCCCTCTTCTGTTGTTTTTTTTCCTGGTATTTCATGCTCAAACATTAACATTTGTCTTCAATTCATACCAGTGTTAATATTTCTGTTAAGGTTCTTTAAAGAGGCTCCCCAGTGTCTCATACTGTCACCATCACTGCAGTGAATCTGCCTGATGTATTTTCTGTAATGCCTTTATTTTCCAAGTCTTCCCTTACTACTCTGATGATGAGTTGCCTCCTGGAGTTTCTGGCAGGTTTCCTGTTCCTGATATGCTTGAAAAAAGATTTTCATTAGTGCCTGCCAGTTGTTCATCATATCTTTTGTTTGTTTTGCCTGCCTTGGTGTGCTTTTACATTAATTTGCCATATTTTATGATCTGTTGAGCTGTGTTTTTCTATTTGGATTTGACTTCAGCTTTTTTGAAGGTAACCTCACTCCTACACTGCTGTTCCAACCAGTCTGGTTTCCTTTCTTAGGTTTTACTTAATAGGAAATATGTACCTGCCTGTTTTTTCTCGTTATCACTGTTCATAATCTCCACAGTGTCTGCAAAGATCGAAATTCTTTATCTGGCCCTTTCATATTCTCTTAATAAGCTTCCTTACTTCTTGTGTCTGAAGCTGGATGCAACTACAGGTTTATTTTTCTTCTCCGTTGCTCCAGCTGGGAGGCTGTTGCATGGAGGAGTTTTCAAAATCTTGTAGCTGAAGAGCCACTCTATATTTAGGACTAAATCAAGGATTTCATTTTCTTTTGCAGGCTTCCTAATCAGCTGCTCCATGAAACAGTCACTGATTTAATGCAAAAAAAAGTCACATCCTTATATGATGGGATGTTTGTGATCTATATTGAAAGGAAGTGAGCTGAAGTCTCCCAATATGATACTCTGCTTTCATCATATTACATTAAGTGTTGCTATTCTTATTAGGTGGTAGTAAGGACCAAATACCTTCCTGTTTTAGCTGGGAATCAAGAACATGAGTATGCTTTGTTGATATATTTGAAATAAGAGGAAATGAATGTACTTGGAAATCAAAGTTGTATTTTATTTAGCATAAGCATTGATTTTTTTTTTTTTTGGTGGGTTTTTTCTGTTTGAAAGGGACCTTTAAAGATTATCTAGTCCAACTTCCCTTCCATGGGCAGGGACATGTACTAGACCAAGTTGCTCAGGGCCCCATCCAACCTGACCTTGAACACTTGCAGGGATGGGGCATCCTCAGCTTCTCTGAGCAACCTGTTCCAGTGCCTCACCACCCACATTGTATGAAACTGTCCTCCTTGTGACCAATCTAAACTTTACCTGCTTTCATTTTAAAGCTGTTTGCTGTTTTCTGACCACTACAGGCCCTGATTAAAAAGTCTCTCTCCCTCTTTATTATTTCCCGCCTTTAAGTAATGAAAAGCCACAATGAGTCTCCCCAGAGCCTTCTCTTCTCCAGGCTGAACAACTCCAACTCTCTTAGCCTGTCTTCATAGGAGAGGTGTCCCTTCCCTCTCATAATCTTGGTGTCCCTACTCTGCACCTGCTCTAAGGGGTCCATGTCCTTGTCTTTCCTGTGCTGGGAACCTCAGATCTGGATGCATTACTCCAGGTGGGATCTCATGAGAGCAGAGGAGAATCTCCAGTCAGCCGCTCAAGTCAAGTAAGTGCAGTAATTTTTATGGCACAAGTGTTGAATAAATACTTTACTAAAGGGAAAACAAGGACAGCTGAAGGATTAATTCTTTCTGTATTGAAGATGTCTTTACTTAATCCACTGGGCAGTGTTGAAAAGCCTCTAAAGGTACAATGAGAGGAAAAAAAAAGTAATTCCTAGTTCTCTTTAGGTTCATAAAGTAGGCTGTTTATTTATGTGTGTTCCCAAGTATTCAGGGGGACTTAGCAGCTCTGGCACTTTCCAGAAAATAGTATTTTAACATGCAAAGACTAGCAAAATTTCAGCACTTCTTTTGATGGGCAGTGCTGAAAGCAACTCACTTTGAATGTGTTCTGTATTTGCTTCTGACTAAAAGAAAAAACGGGTGGGAGGAGGGTGGTGAATTGGATGAAAGTAGCTGTTTAGCAGTGGCCTCGAAAACATACTTAACAAAATCAAAGAATTTGTCAATGTCTGAGGACAGAAGATGTAGTGGTTTCTTAAAGACATGCTGTAAGGGCACAAGTACAAGCTGTTTCTTTGGGAAGAATAGATAGCCATAATTGCTACTGCCTAATTACAAGCTATTCATTAGTCAGAAACTGAAGGAGCCATGCAAAAAAGGGGGGTACTAGGTCAGCTTTTGAATGTGTCTTAGAAAAGAGTGGTGCTCGTGTGTAGAGACATTATCAGAAGGACTTGGTACAAAACAAGAAAGAGCTGGCAAAGCTGCAGCAAGAAAACATTCTGTAAATACATTAGTCGCAAGGGAAATCACTAAAGAAAGATCTTTTAGGCAGAAAGACGAGAAAGTTAACAACAGATGTTGCTAAAGAGGTTGTAAGCACCATTTTTCCTTTACTGAGCAGGATTAGCTGTGAGCAGACAAACACAAGGGCTAAGATGCAGAACACAGCCTAGCATACATCCATGGAGGCTAAGGCTTGGGGTCCTTTCCTAAATACTCTTACAGCGGATAGAAAGTTTAGGCAAATGACTAAAATGGGTTGATGCTATTAGGGACTTTATCTGAGAATGAACAGAAGATAACTGAAATCCTGAAAAACCAAAGAAAGACTGACTTAGTGCCTTTTTCTAAAGGGCTCAGGGCTGAAAGTATAGAACTACAGGCCAGGCAGATTAATTCCTGGGAAAATACTGAAAAAAAGCAATTGACAAGTATTTGGAAGAAAGTGAGGGTGGGTAAGCAACAATCAATATAGACTTGGCGAAGACAAGTCACTTGGAATCAGTTTGTCTTCTTTCTGTGGCAGAGCAACATGCCTCCTGGATATGGGAGAAATAGATTTGATATATCCTGACTGTAGGAAAGCTTTTGACACTTTTCTAGCACCCCTATGAACAGGATGTAAAAATACTAACGAGTCGAAGCTTTGTACAAAGGAGATACAGAATCAAGTTTAGTGTTTGGTTAGGCTCGTTTGTTTCCAGCTACAGAGAATTTTCTGATTTTGCTACATATTCATATTAATACTGTGAAACAGGAAGAATTTTTAATTAAGATCTGCCCTGCAAATTTAATCAAAGAGAAAAGCTATGTTAGAGAAGAGATTTAAAATTGAGGTTTTTTTCTTTTAACACTGTAAAAGCTAAGGGTGAAGTTGAGAAAAATAACCAAATTTCACATTGGAACTGGTTGCTGGCTAAGCAGGTTTGAATAAAATAATTTTGATGTTGTAGTTGATTTCAGCTGAACACTAACTGGGAATGACATCTTGTTGGAAAAATTGCTACTGGCTTTATAAGCAAAGTGGTTATTTGCAGTACTGATATAAAATACCAAGTATGGAGTGAAATGAAGTGCACCCTGCATGGGGCTTCAGGCTCCAGAAAAGATGCTTGACGGCTTGGCGATAAGCTAAATGCAAGAGCACCAAGGATGAGCAAAGTTGTAGAAAACTTTCATGACATGGCCCATGGCTGTGACAGTCTGTGTCTGCAGTTCTTGTTCACATGACAGTAGTGCCTAGGCTACTGTTTACTGTCAGTTTTAGTAGATCTTGAGTATAATAATGGGTTTTATGTGGCCTTTTAATGTATTCATACAACTGCATCAAAAAGGTGGGGGAGGAGGGGCTGAGGGAAGTCCTTATTCAGAAAATGCCCTTACTGAGATTGTAAAATCCAGTACTTATAAATTGAGAAAGGCCATAAGTGTATTCAGCCTCCATGTGTGAACGCAGGCAGACTTTTTAGTTATGCAGTTGAGTGGGATTTTTCTCATACACCCTAAACATGTCTGCTATTACCAGTGCTTGGTTTAGCGCAGTCCAGTGCTTTTAAGGTTTGGGGCTTTTTTTAAGTCATGACTGTACTTGTGTAGGATGCACTATGGATCACTTCTGTCAGCTTACTGCAAAGCAGTGAAACAAGTTTGAGTGGTTTAATACTCAATTGTTCACATACCCGTGTACTTTGATATGCGAAGATACTTAAAGAACTATTGACTTAATATATCAAGGAGATGGAATTACTTGTAATTTATTACTTGTCATAGTTTTTCATGATAACTGGTGATATGTATTGGTTAAACTATCTCAATAGCCATATTAAAAACAATGTTCACCACTTGCAGAAGGTGAATTTAGAATTGTAGCTTTTTCTTCTTTCCATTCATGCCATAAATAATATTTCATTACTGTGGTGTAAGGAAATTGATTTATTTATATGCAGTGCTAATAAAAAGATGATTAAAGTGGTCTATATGAACTCATAGGTGAGCAAGATCTTATTCTGATCTCTCTTTGGCTGGTATAACTCCAGTGTAACTGGAAAGAAGTCCTGCTCTGTATTTTGTATCTAGAGATACATTTGTAAGAGGTACTTACAGTGTGTGCTGAAGGATGGGGGCCATACATTTTTGGAATGTGGCTTTCTTGAACTGCATGTTTTGAGCTCTCTGTTTCGGTCTGACTTGCTACAGAAGAGAGACTTTTCTGTTATCTTGTAAAAGTGAATTATTTTTACTTGTGTTGTGCCATTCAGCCCCCAAAAAATCTTAAAGTACCTATAAAAATGCAAAGAGTGTTGGCTTTTCAGGTTACCATGAAAGCACACTAGTCTGTGCAAAAATTAAAAACAGCATTTCCATAGTATACAACAATGCTGGATGGCCATGTTTCAAAAAAACCCCAACCATATCAAAAAAACCACCCCAAACGTGCAAAAATCAAATCGGTTTCCTCTTTATCTCTTCTTATGCCAGCCAGGTTCAAACAGGAGCTGTGCAGTGAGAGGCTGTAATTGCTTGTCAGGAGCATTGGAGTAGCTTAGGGGATACCTTTCGTGCAAAACCTTTGAGTAATTTGGCGATTTCTGCTTGTCAAACTGAAATCCACAGAGTGGAAAGCTCAGTAGTGGTGGTAGTCACAGCTGTGGCTGTGTCCTCTGCAGTCTTTCTGTGTAAGCTTCCAGGGGGTTGTACGGATGAAAGCTCCTGCTGTGTCTGCAATGCAGTCAGGAGTGTGGCTGCAGTTCCCTGTGCATACTGAGCTAGCCTTATGCCTAGTCGAGGCTATTTTCTAGCTGTAACAGCACAGCCTCTAATCACTCCTTGCAGCAGCCTCTGCTGCAAGAAAATTTAACATTTTTTCTTCCCAGTAAACTGCTTTTGGTGCAGGGAATAAGAGGCAGCAAACAGAAGACTGGAACCCCCATCTTAGCAAGGGTGTTGAGTGAGCATGCAATGGAGAAATTCACACACAGTCTCTGCTGGCAAAAAGAACTACAAATTGTTGTGTACTAAACAGTTTCCTCTCAATCACCCTCTCCCATAACTTACCTCTCCACAAACATGTTTAAGCTGTCTAATGGTTAAATACTAAGCTTCACTTATTCATACAGACTGCGTACAAAGGCATTTTAACGAGCCTGCCAGCTGAGTGGGCTCTGACAAAAGGATCTGTGGCTGTTCTTGTAGAACAGCTTCATAGCTTGTCTTGCAATAAACAACAGCCCAACAGAAGAGGATAGTGTTTGAGTCAATTATGTTGCTTGATTTTGTCAGCTGGCATATGGTATCTGCAGCCCTTAAATGGGTTTAAAACATAGATCTCCTGCTGTGCTGATAGCTAAATCTGATTATTCAATGATCTGGCTTTTCCTGTAGGATACCAGAATTAAACAAGGCAGCATATTTATTGCGACATGCACCAGAGCTGCATCAGTGCGTCCTTTAATGAGGAATTTATGAAACCAGCTTTGTGGGATTAGAGTACTGAAGGTGAGATTTGACTCTTCCAATTGTCTGGCATTTATGAAGAGGCAATAAAAGGTGTCTTATGTATTACCTAGTATTTCCTGTAGCTTCACTCTGAAGCAGTAGCAAATATCTCCTTACCACCTACTGTAGAACAACTTAGTGATGCTCACTGCAGTATCAGACACAAAACTGCAATATTTGACTTTCCTGCATTGTTTATAAAGAAAATGTTGACTAAGTTCGGTTTTGGTCTCAGAAAAATTTTCAGAAAGACATGTAAAACATAGAGTATTTGCAATTTAGAACTTCCTTCAGACTTTTTTTTCCTCCCTTGTGTTTTTCCAGTTAAAAATTTATTACAACTATGTGTTCTATATTTTTTTATATGTAGTAGATATGAAGGTGTCTTAAACTGCTACATTAGTGCATTAGTACAGGCTTTCACTGTGGGGAACCTAAACAGGATCAAAGTGGGTACTTTTCACTTGCATTCCTGTGTGATTTCTAGGTGGATATGGAACTGGTCCATGAATGTAACCCCTCACTTCCAAGTGTTTGATTGCACTGGGGGGTGGGTGAGGGAGGTTAGCGAAGATTCTACCTCCAAAAGAAGTTGGAATGAGGAACTGTCAACTAGATCACCTCTAATTTGTTAAGTCTTCTTTAGTCCTTTATAAATGTGGTGATAAACTTGTTTCATAACATTTCTACATTGATTCTGTGTTTGTCTGTGTATTTTTTGTCTGGAAAATGTATTGCAGGAAATAGAAATACTATAGCTAAAACTTCCATTAGTCTAAATAAACATAAAACCTTTCTGATAATCACAAATAAAAGCAAAAGAAGACCTTTATTGACAAAAGGTGACTTGCTTATATCTTTGGCTGATATAAAAACATTTACAAACTGAGTTTGTTTCTATGTTGGAGTTTATTTTTGATAGCTCAAACACATGTACATTTCTCCTGGGAACAGCCTGTAAGTCATTAGTGCTTTCTTTTCCTTTCAACTGAAGTGTTTCAGTTAAATTTTTCAAATGGACTTTCTAGTTGTGCTCAGGAGCGCAAAATGTACCCAGCCTGTGATTACTATTCCTACTGGCCCCGATTATTTGGCATATGCCACAACTTCTTGTTTTAAGAGAATGGAGAACCTTATGAGAAGAAGTTCTCTGTGTTGCTTTGGAAACATCAGGACTGATACCTGCAGCAAGATTTCTGTGGTCTGGAGGTGAAAAAGAGGTTAAGGAGAAAGATAAAAGAATTTTGCAGGATTTGATATGCAATCTTCTTTCAGAAGGATCCATGCAGGCTGGGGAGCATTGGTGGTTCTTGGGAAGGGGTTTATGAAAGTTCACCTTTCTCTGTGGAAAAAAACCTCTGGTGGCTGTCCCGTGGTGTTGCAAAGGTGCTGTTTTTCTTGAGAACCTTCTGACTGCTCTGACTGTTCAGAAGTTTAAGTGCTTGCTCTGTGAAGCATCGCAGACCAAACCCACCTTCTGAATGTTGTTTGTTTCACAACCCTTCAAGGCTAAGTGGTGGCCAAAGTTCTGCCATAGTCTCCTGTTCCCTTTTAAATAGGCTGAAGGGAAGTTCTGGGAAGAGCTAGGCCCATTGAATGACTGTCAAAAGTAGAGCATTTTGCATGAGTCACTCCTGTTTGAGTGATAGGAATGCAACCGTCAGGCTTTCTTACCAGGCACGGTAACACATCCTCCCAGCAGTTGTTCATGATTTATTCTTCCTTCTGCAGACAGATCGACTTTGATTGCTTGTGCCTTTACAGAAACAAAACCTAAGTCACCCAGAATATCTTTATTTGCTCTGCAAGACTTCTGCCCTAATTCATGCTTTCTATGCTTATCATCTAAACTTCAGTAAAAGGGTGCTTACTGTTTTCCAGTCATTGATGGGAGCTTTCTGTTTTCATTAAGTAACACTGCACTGAGTACTTGTTCTTTGTGTTTACTCCTACGGCTGATAATGAACTCATTTTCAGGACAGTCTGAGTTGACAGGGCTGCTTTGATTCTCTAGAGCAGTGTGTTATGTATTCAGATTTCCTGATTGCTTTGAATGCATTTGCTTTAGTGGCTATGCAGAATTATTCTATTATTTCTGATACAAGGAAGTGAAATTGCATTAAAGCAGAGCAAGTGTGATTGGGTGATACAGTAGAAGATGGACATTTCTGGTGGAAGTTATCTTATTGCAGCCAACACTGACATTAAACTTATGTGTGCCTCCAGTTATGTTGGTTCTCTGAGTTCAGGTATTATTAGGCAGGTCCAGTTGCCTGAATGTGCCTTCATTAAAAGTGAGAGTCCAAAGGCCAAAGCCAGGCTTCAAAAGACTAAGGATTTAAGATCTACATCCTATTGTATTCATTATGAATCAGGATATTTTGAAAACTGTATTTCTTCTGCTGGAGATACTATTTTGCTACAAATATTATTAAAAAGAAATATTGATACTACTGTCTTGTTTTGAAAGTAAGTCAGAAGGAAGAAACTATGAACCATTTACTATATAGACATATTTTTGTCCTGCTTTTGATGCCTTCAAGATATATTAACATGGTATTGTTTCTGTAGTGTAGTGAATGTTTTGGATCTGAGAGTGACTGCCCTGACTTCAGAGGCAAGGATTAAGCATTTTAGCTTCTTGTCAGCACATCGGCCTTTTGGCTGTAACGTTTAATTTTCAATATTCTGTCATGGGGGTGAAATGAGTTTCCATGACTGATTGTCTGTATCCATCTTCCTCAGTGCGTCTCAAAGAAAAGATGTTCGTATATTAAACCCACCTAATTTTCCCCTTAAATACCATGAACAGAAAGGATCCCATTCTGTCTCATTTCCAATATGTGTTGGCATTCCAAACTTGCTGGCTATTGAGAAGTTGTTCTGCTTGACTTGATTGTGATAACTTCAGGGTTTTTTCTGTCTCATGTTCTTAGTGTTTGCTTGCTAAGCTCTACATTTTAAGCATCAATCCCATGAACACTGAGATGCTTGAGTGCTACGACCAGGGGATCAGGCCTAACCAACATGGCTTTATGAAAAGCAGGTCTTGCTTGGCCAACATGATCTATTATGAAATGACCTTACTTAGTGAATATTGTCTACCTAGACTTTATTAAAGCCTTTGACACTTTTTCCCACAACACTGTCCTGTAGAAACTGGTAGGCCATGGCTTAGGCAGGTGCATTTTTCACTAGGTAAAAAACTGGCTGGATAGCTGGGCCTAGAGAGTGGTGGAGATTGGAGTTGCATCCGGCTGGTGGCTGGTCACCAGAGGTGTCCCTAGGGCTCAGTCCTGGGACTAGTCCTGACCCCCAGTCCGTTTGCAAATGACACCAAAGTGGGCAAAAGTGTTGATCTGTGGAAGTGCAGAAAGAGTCTGCAGGGGAATCTACATAGGCTGGATTGATGGGCTGAGATCAGTTGGAAGAGATTTAACAAAGCCAGGGTTCCAGATCCTGCAGTTGGACCACAATAACCCCAGGCAGTGCTACAGGCTGGGGGAAGAATTTGGAAAGCTGCCCAGTGGAAAAAGTGCTGGTTGAACATAGTCCAGACTGTGCCAAGGAGGCCAATGGCATCCTGGCCTGTATCAGCACTAGTGTGGCCAGCAGGACCAGGGCAGTGATTGTGCCCCTGTACTCAGCACTGGTGAGGCCACACCTCAAATCCTGTGTCCAGTTTGGGGCCCCTCACTACATGAGGTGTTGGAGCAGATCCAGAGAAGGGCAAGGGAGCTGGGGAAGGGTCTGGAACACAATTCTGATGAGGAGCAGCTGGGGGCGTTTAGACTGGAGAAGAAGAGGCTCACTTTGTCACTCACTACAGCTACCTGAAAGGACGGTGTTGCTGGATGGGGGTTGGTCTCTTTTCTCAAGTGATAGAACAAGAGGAACTGACTTCAACTTGTGTCAGGGAAAGTTTTGATTGGATATTGGGAATTTTTTTTCATGGAAAAACAGGCTGCCCAGTATAGTGTTTCAATAACCAAACTTGTAAGTATTTAAAAGTAACGTGAATGTGCACGGGACAGGGTTTAGTGGTGGACATGACAGTACTGAGTTAACAGTTGAACTTGATGATCTCAGAGGTCTTTTCCAACCTTAATAATTCTGTGATTCTAAAGTGGTCAATAAAGTTGCCATTCATTGCTTATATTGAATTACCCATCAGAAAAGATTTAGTATTGGGAGGGCTGAACTTGCAGACTCTTTGGCTTCAAATTCTAAGTAAAAAATGATCAAACATTATTCAGTCCTTGGTTTCTTCAATATCTGAGTCAGTTCTGAAAATGTGCATTAGAAGACTGTGATAATATTTTCTCTGGCCTTTATATCATGGTTAAGTGTAGTGCTACACATAGGACCATAAATAAACATGGACCATAAATAAACATGGTGGTAGAGGTGTCATTCTATCAATAAAGAGTTCACATTATATTGTAGTAGAACTACTTCATGATATGTAAAAGTTTTTACTTGCTGCATTTATGTAATTTGTTGACAAACTTTTATTTACTGATACAGAGGAAACCTAATTGTGGGAAACACATCTTTTGCAGGATTCATAAAACTTGTGTTGCTGCACCCATTTAATAAATTTGTCTTGATCATTTTAGGCAGGAAGGGTGAGTTCTGCCCTGATAATATAACAGTATTGAGGGTAGCTTTCAGATTCTGGCTTCCTAGGAAAACCTGATAAGCTTGAGATACAATTGGTTAACAATAACATGCAAATATGTTTATTCTCTTTTTTTCTGAAACAACTTCACTGGGAGTTAGCAGTTTTGCCTTGGAAATCAGTTGCTTTTGTATAGGAAAACAGAAACTTCACCTGATCTCCAGTTTAGTACGTTTTTACCATGTTTGGTTTTTCCAAATTGCAAATCTGCAAGTCCTTCCCACGCCCAGATCTGCACACACAGAGATGTGAAAATAAAAGGACATAATCTGGTAGAAATTCTGCTGTCATTATAGCGTATACAAGATGATGACAGTTTTGGCTGAAGTACATTTTTCTAACAGGCAGCATCTGGCCTTTAAGATTAAAAGTAAGCCTATGAATAAAATTCAGACTATTCACAATGTGTTATTGTAAGACTATTTTTCAGCAAAATTTGTCTTTTAGGTAGTGGCTGATTAATTTCTAATGGTAAACATTCTGCCTCTTTTGCTGAATCCATTGTTTCAATTTAAAAAAATGAATCAATGAGAACAGAGCTTTCTATTTACAGGTTGCCCAGCTCAGGTTAATGAGCCAAAATAAAAATATACACAGTGTCTGATGGGAAATAATAGATCTTTATTTTGAACAGAAAACACTTAGAAGTGAAGTATTTGTTAGGTCTAATCAGATGCCTTTTTTTTTTTTTTTTTAATACAAAAGCTTTGATATAATTTTGAGTCCCAGAATGAGGTGTATATATACTAATTCAGGAATGAGAATAAAAATTGGACATAGGAGCTACATGTTTTGAAGGAGTGTGTTTGCTCCATATTCTGTCCTCTTTTACCTCATTACAGAAAAAAACCCCAAAAAATTAATGACAACATAAAATACTGCTGTGCTTTTGCTTCCCAGTGCCTGCTAGTTTTAGGAAGGGAGAGGACAACAGTCTTTTTTCAGCTTACAATTCTGATTCTCTTTATTCTGACCTCCAAACATACTGTGTGATGTTTGTTTCGTGTGTGTTGTCTGAAGGTACAAGATCCTTCACCAGTCAGTTTTGAGGGACTGTGTTTCAGGCTGCTCACAACTGGCTTTGGAGCCCCATCTCACACAGAAAGTGTTTAAGGCCAGGTTGGATGGGGATTTGAGCAACCTGATCTAGTGAAAGATCTTGCTGCCCAAGGCAGGCGAGTTGTAAGCTCCTGTCCATTGGTGGCAGTTTGTGTGAAGTTCCCATCTCAATTTAACATTGATTACTGTTGTAAGATATTTTCAGTCATGTCAGGTTGGCCTTTTTTATAGGACATTTTAGACCATCACTAGTATTTGCTATTACTTTCACATTTAGTTACAGGTGAAGCACTTTAACAGTGGTGGCTGTCTTACAGTTAATACCTCTGGTCAAAGGGGTTATCCATAACAGCTCTCACTAAGGCTGCCTTATTCATGGGATCAGGCAGTTGAAACAGAAACATAGGAAATGCATAGTTCTGTGCATAAGAAATACATACTGTATCAGCAACTGTGAGTATTTAACCTACCTCTTGAGCTAAGTAAGGTAGCTTGTGCTGAGAAGTCTTGTTCTTCATTATGGCTCTTACAAAAGTGAAGAACTAGTTTCTGCTGGAGACTGCAATGCAAAATAGGAGAGGGAGAGGAATCGGAAGAGATGTGTGTGGGGGAGTACTGTTACATTCCTGGATCACATATGTGTCTATACCTGAAATATCAGTGATTAGCTTGCATTAACTTTGGGGTAAAAAGTTATTGTCATACCTCAGAAAAATGTACTAGTGTCTTGTAGTAATTCTCATTACCTTGCCATTAGTAAGACTGGACAGAATTATTCACTTTCTCTTCATTCATCTCTTTTAGGTTTCTGTCAGGAAATGATCTACTAACAGGATTTTCTCTTTGACAGCAGCTTTTAAAATAGCTGCCTTTTCCATCCTTATTTGCTTTTAAAAGACACCAGTCTTTGGGATGTCCTAGATGCCCCCTATTATTTAAAATTCAGCATTTTAAGTAACACTCCTGTATGAGTCAATGCTCTTCTATCTGCCTTTTATCAGCTCCTTACCTGGCCTAGCATAAAGCAAAATGGAATTTACTCTGTGTTTCATGGATGCCTAATGTTCCAGACTTGATACAGAGGGCTGAACACTTCCCAGTGATTTGTTACCAACCCTGTATTATAACAGAAGAATTTTAAACTGAAAGTTAATTTCAAGGACTGCTCGATAGAGTTACAGGAAAAGGAAGAGATGAAGTTGTCCCATGGGCTCCATACAAGCAAACTTGTGGCAGGCATGAGCTGTGTGGTAAATCAGAGGCAGAGGACTCCAAGGACAGGGAGACTTCTGGGGTAAACATACTTTGTAATTACATAATGCAAACTGTGATGCTGCTGCTTTTCTCTTTGTGGTTTTATAGATGAATCATCAGTTGCAAGTGTGAAAATCAGATACTTGCCTGAAGATCAAGGGACAACTTAAAAGAAAAAAAAAAGGCACTCGATCGTCAGTTCTTCAACCTAGTTGTCACCCAGAATAGGTGATTTGTCTTTCTCTGTATGACCAGAATGCCACAATCTTACCAAGCTATAAGCTAACAACAAACAGTGACATGGTTGTAGTAACTGACACTTAGGTTTTCTATGCTCTTGAGTATGCTAATATCTGGACTAGAAAATTGTGGTCCTTCGTGTTAGTTGGCTTTCTAAACTAATAATGATCTGTAGTGTACTTTGCAAAATGAAACAGCTTCATTATGGGTTATATGCTGCAGTTCAGAACAGTTTGACCTGATGGTTAGAGCACTTTTTGGAGTAAAGCAAAAAGTTTCTTTTCCCTTATGGAAAAGCTTTGGCTTGTGGATAAATGCTTGGGGTGAAGCATTTAAGATTGGCAGAGGTACTTAAGGTACAGCCTTCCCTCCCCCCAGTTCTTTGTGTTTCCTGTTAATTGTTCAGGTGTTCCATTGAGTGCATTTAGTAATTTCAGACCCTGTTACTGAGGGATCTGTTGTAATACTGTACAGACATCATACAGTCTTCCCATTCTGGAATATAAGGGCCTTATTAGTCTAGTCCAAGGTTTTGATTTTCTTGAGTACACCTGAGGTTACTTCTCTATTCATAATTTTTGTCTTCCTATGAGCTTTCTAAAAATGCAATGAAGTCAAGATTGGCTGGTTCTGAGATATTGGAAGCCCAGCACAGGTGTTGAGAAAACTGTAAAGATGGTATTTATGTAAGTTTTCTGTGAAATGCTTATGCACTTTTTAATGATCACTGCCCTGGTCCTGCTGGCCACACTATTGCTGATACAGGCCAGGATGCCACTGGCCTCCTTGACCACCTGGGCACAGCTGCTATTGACCAAATTAATCTCTGCTGGGCATCTTTCCAGTCATGGTTCAGCTTACACAGCCTCAGTGCACTGCTGCTCAGTACTTTTGCTAAATACTTCCCTTTCCCACCTTCTGTAGGCCAAAAGTTCCTCTTCCCTCTAGAGGAGGGGAGAACTATGCCTACTTCTCAACTTCAATTTTCTGCTGCAGACAGTCACAAGTGGTGAAGGTGGTTGATCAGTTATTCGGAGGCTTTCATTGGCAAGAAATTGAATCATGTATTTGATCTGGAGCTTCTTGCATCGCTAAGGGGCTGGGTTCACCAGGACCTGAAGTGGCAGCAGCTGTAAGAGACCATGACACTGCTCAGTGTTGTTGAGCATTTTTGTGAATGCTGAAGATGTCTCCTGGAAACATAGTGCTGGTATATTCTGCAGGCATACTGTAGAAGACTCACACTTCCATCCAAGACCATGCTGTGGAAACAGCAGTTCCTGGAATAACAGGTCATTTGAAAAGCTCAGCAGGAACAGGATGGGGTTCACTGCTGATTGTCAGCCAGCTGTCAGCTGGCTGAGCCTTGAACAAGGATGTGCCATGTTTCCAGGTGTAAGCATGCTCAGGCTGACCCTGCTCTGGGGTGGCATCAAGTAAGACTTTTGGTGTTATGTCGAATTTTACAGCTCTTCTTCTGGATCTTTCTGCTTTGTACCTGTCCATAACTTTGAGCACTAAAGTAAATAGTGCTTTGCTGCTGCTAGCTTGAGGGTTGGACTTGATCTTAAAGGTCTTTTACACTTTTTAAAGAGTCTGTGATTCTATGAAATACTTGATAAAACTTAGGTACTGTTATCGTAACTTCTGAGGCTGGTAATTTTGCATATGGAGTGTCTAGTGCCAGCTTAGAATGTTTTTTTTTTCTGCTGTCAGGAATGTTGCAAAGCTGAAATATTCACCACACCGTTGTTATTCTAACTGGAGGACCAGCAACAACCGTATCACAACTTACACACTATTAGTTAAAATCAGTATATTGTATGTATGCACTCTGCTTAAACATAAGTTGTATGACCTGCAGTCTCTCTAGACAAACTCTCTTGCTATTGCCTGTGCAGATATGTGTGAGGCTGATGAGATTTCCCCCTGTATTTCTACTTCTAAACTAAAGTAGTCTGACAAGCTATTTTCCCTGTCCTGAATTTCTCATTGAGTGACTGTATTTTAAAAGGCATCCCCAACCCTGTAACCTTTCTTTCTGTGTCATTGGAAGCTTTTCTTTTTCCAAAGCCCAGGTCCACTAGTCAGTTTGCCACATAGACCGTGAAGAGCCATTATTATTTTAAAACATCATTGGCTTTTCACTAAGAAATTGGACATTTTCAGTATTGTGCTTTAGTGGGCCCATGCTTAGACAAGAATGCAAATTCACTGTGACATTTAGTGAAAAAGCAAGAAAAGGTTTCATTGTGGATAAAGAAAGAAGTAGAACCTACAGGTACTTGCTCCATGATGTTGTTTCCTCCTAAACTGAAGAGCTGTCACCTTCTACATGTGATTTTTTTAAATATGCAAAATTTAGATGTGGCTATAGGGAGAGTGGTAAGACATTTTAAGATACTTTGATCAAAATCCAGAAGGAAGAGAAGCTAGGGCCACAGAATTTCAAAATTGATGTATGACTTTTAATCTCTATTTACTGGTAGATACATATTTTTATATTGATTGAATAGTGAAAAATTCAACAAAGAATTTATTAGATAGCCAGGTTTAGATGTAGGTACATAAATTTTCTGTGTGTTTGCTGAAATTACATGTTTTTGTATGGAAAACAGCAAGATAAATTGAAGTTTTGCTTTTCTCAGCTACCTACTGTGCCTCATTTGAAAAGGTCTGCTTCACTGATTGGCAGTCTTTGATGAGGCACTTCTATTTGAGGTCTCTGGTATGAGTTTCTTTTCCTTTCTTTGTGATATTTGCTGTTACGGGAGAATGCCTTAAGTTAATATTCTATGAACATACGAAAAACTCAGTTTCTGGGATTTTATGCTTTAGGATTATTGTTTTATGGAAACAAACTATATCAGTATCCTACTGCTTCCCTATAGGCTGGAGACTCCCAGAGGTTAATAAATAAGAAACTTGAGATATGCTGGATAGTGTACAACAACAACAGTATCAGCTCTACATGAATTACAATCAGGGTCTTATTTCCCTTATGCTCCAACAGGCAAAGGGGGATACAGAGGTAGAAGAGAATAAAAGAAGGGGTGATTAATTTCATCTAGGACTGTCTGAAATTCAGTGTCTAAGCTAATTGTTTAGACATAAGTAGATACTTCTACAGGGCAATTCAGTTCCTCTTAAAATAATCTGATATGACTGATGCAATGAATTACCCTTTCAAGTCTGCTGTCCTCCATATTAACTATGGTCTGCAGAAAACAAGCTGAAACTTTTCTTGACTTGTGTGATATATATAGTTTTAAAATCACAGGGTAGTCTTTTAAGTTCTAATTTTTTCACTCTGTAGGAATAACCTGACTGACCCCCTCCCTGTCAACCCACAAAATATTCTGCCCCACCCTCTAGTCTAGGGCCATATAAGTAAACAAAATATTAAGCAAATCTTAAGATCTATGGTTGTGTTTTTGTGCAAGCTCTATAGGAATTGAGTGCTTAAAATGGACTATTGGTTCTCTAACAGTGAGTAGTGTGAGTCTTATTTCCATCTTTTTGGTGGCAGGCTTTTTGTTTTGTTTAGGGGTAGTAGGAGAGCTGAGGAGGGCAAGAACAAGGCACCTCTGTAGGAAGAGGTACAAATGCAATGCTGGCTCACTGTATATTCCTAAGTCACTTTTTAAGTCACATTCTTTAGCTTCATCCAGAAATCTTAGTCTTGCTATTGTTTCTGAGATAAAGAGATGAGTCTTCTCTTGACATTACAACAAACTGCAAAACTGGTGCAAAGGCTCAAAGACCCTGGGCAGTTTGCCAGTGCTTTCTCTGCCTTCCTTGTGCTACAGAGAGAAATTTCATAATTATGATCAGACCAAGCTCATGCATTAGTTGTCTACAAAATAGTATTTGACATTAACAAGAACTTTCAGAGCCCACTGAGCCTGCAGGCTACCACGTGGTTGTACTATCTCCTTTTCTTTGTAGAGTGCAAGTCTTGAAGATTTTATAGCTTCTGTATCAAATTGCTTGAATAATTGATCTGTATCACCTGTATGAAACAATGCAGTTACCTGCTAAGATGCTATCTTAGAGCAACCTCCCTGACACAGGCATCTTTCTGGAAAGGTTTCACCCATACTGTATAAGCAGTCAAGATGGCAGATTGTGGCTTCCTTAAACATATCTCTTGCTGCTGCCTTGTTTGTGAGAAAAGACCATTTGGAGGCTAATGTAAGGCCACGATGAAATCACTTCTTATAGCTTGTCAGCTCAATATGAATAATTGCATGGAGAGCTCTGGGCTGAAAGGTCTGGAGGTAAATTTGTCCTGATGCTGCGCATCCCTTGAGGTAAAATTTACAGACATGCTGGAGGCCAGGAAAGATAGAAGGAAGCCCATACTGAAATCAGTTAGCGTGATCCAGCCATCTCATATGCACATGCTTGACTCATTATTCTGGATCTTCATCACAGATCAGATTGTCGTCACAGATTGACTTTAGGCATCTGAAAGTATTAAAAGAGAAAAAAAGTGCTGGAGAATTATTAATTTTGACAATTACACATATTGTTTTGACTGATGATAGGGAGATAAGAGGATTGTTTGGAACATACTAGGAAATAATTAGTGAATTAAATGACATAAATAATTTCAAGATAGATATTTCTAAGATAGAACATATCATAAAAGGGGAGGAATGAGAGCTGTTTTCAAAGGGCAGTACTGTGGATTAGGGAAAGGGGCACTGCTGGTTGTCTGGGATATCCAGGGTCATCTAAGCCCTAAGAAATGCGATGAGCTGGAAGCAAGCTCCAAGCATTATGTGCTTAACCGTTTTTCCTCTGCTCTTTGAGTGATTTGGGGGAGAATAAGCAATGTTGATTTGGAAGGAAGTTGCTGTTTTGGACTGTTAATCAGTGACTGATAACAACTAAGGAAGTATTACACTTAGGCTTGTCCTGGATTCCCCCAAAACTGTGGGGGTGCAAGGTGGTACTTGGAAAGACATGAAGGCAGAATAAATTGTCTTTGAGAGGCACATTGATAAGACAGTTCTTATTTGAAGCATGACATCTAAACTGTAAATGTACACAAAGAATCCCCAGCAGCAGTAAGCAAAAGAACATGGATACATCTTTCTGTGAACCCTCATGGCATCTACCTGCTACTGCTGGTATCATGGTATATGGGTTAATTTCTCCTAAGGTCAAATTTGCTTTCCTGTTGTCCTCCTTGCCCTGCCTGTGGGTCCGTGGGATGTGTTTGAAAGAAGGGCACAGGTGAATCTCCTTCTGAATTTAATGCAGAATCTCCTTACACAGACATTTTTAAGAAGGCAATGTCTTTTTATTTTCATGAAAAAGATGTCTTTTAGCAAAGATGACCTTGAAAGCATTTGAAAATTCTTCCCTTGCATGCTAACATGGGATTTTGCATCCCTTATTCGAAACTTAGGGCATGTTTGATGTATTGCAGATAATTAAAAATATATAATATTACAAGGATTTTACATCAGTCAGAGGAATGACTTTTCATAAGTTAGTTTTGTGTTTCAGAGCCTGTATGCGTGACATTGTCCCCATGTTGAAATAAACCCCAATGGTATTACAAATATTGCTTTTTTGCCAGCATGGTATGTTTTGAACAATTATCTGAACTCTAATTTTTTATTAATGAATATTTTTTATATTCACTAATAAAAAATGTGTTTCTTCAGCTATAGAAACACTTACAGTTTCTATAGCTGAAGGAGCAAGACCATGATTCTGGCAAGTAGTCCTTTTAATTTTTTGTATTCTGTATGCACAAATCCGGAGACTGTTTCCTTCAGCAGCTGTCGTTCGGTTACCTTAAGTGTGTACATCTTGAACTGTGGTCAGTAACATTGAAATGCTTAAGTGAAGACTTCATCTTGCTTGAATGAGGAGAGTAAAAGCCATTACTGCATGGTTTTCCTCTCTTACAGATATCAGTGCTGAATGATTAGCTATAACTAGGGCTGAGCTGTTTCTCTTCTAAATCTAAACCCCTCTACCCAAAAAACCATGCCCTGAAACCCTATAAATACACAAATGGTAGAAGCTACCTTACTGGAAGGAACTTTCTTGTTTTGCCAAGACAAATTGATAGAATTACTTAGCAGCAGCTCCTGTAGCATTGCAGAGATTGGTGAGTGGGGTAGTGTAATGATGAGAACAATTTTGAAGCTGCTGGCTGACACATCTTCTGTCCTTATTACATTTTGAGCAGTTTAGTTTCCAAGGCAACTGCTTGTGTCAGCATACAGATGTGCTTAAAGCTACGGGAAGATATTTTCTCAACAATATCCTTAATGTAGTGGCAAAACATATAGCACTAATTTCTATCCTTTCCAACACCTGCAGAGAATCCAGGATTTGCTGTGAGCCAGCAGTGTGTCAGGTTAATGCAGAGATTGACCAAAGGGGAATGATCAGGACGAGTATCAAAATGAGACATGGTATTTACTGATGGAAACAATGTCCTTCTGATTAGATCTGTTCACTTGGAGGCTAGAAAATGAATAATGAAGAGTCCATGGCCATTGTTGTCAAGGCACTGTTGTGGCGAGGTGCTGGTATTGTTTTTGTGTTGGAAAGAGAAGATTTGGTAATAGAGCAACACATTGTGAGCACAGCACATAGCACTGTCAAAGGTGCAATATTTGCTGATGGTGCTTTTGCTGGACCTATATTTCTGTCAGGTAGATCGTGTTATGAACTAACTAGGGCTGCTTTCTTGAGGGAATAGAATAAAGCAAATAAGCATCCTAAAGCTGTTGAGATGTTGAACAGTTATTGTAATGGCTTTAGTTCAAAACTGCAGTGAAGTACAAAATAAGTACTATTTTCAGTGTCTTTTGAACCAATAGGAGGACTTTCTCTGCAACAGAGCACAATGATTATCTGTTAAAAAATGAGGGGAAGTTATCCATGGGTGCAGAGATGAAAAGACCAGAATGATCTGTTGTGGTCACCTATCCCCAATCTGCTATGTAAAGGAGAACAAAGGGGTTTAATGTTCTCATTTTGGCTCCCAGCATTGCAGCTGTATTTGAATAGCATCCACTGTAGCACAGAAACTGATACTTAGAAAGTTTCTTGGCATTGAAAAATCTGCCATAACCCATGGTAATTGCTACAAGTAGCTTAGTATTTTCCTTTGTTGAGAAATATATTGCACATTTCAATCTGAATTTATCCAGCTCCCGCTTGCAGTAATTTGGCTTGATTAGCTCTTTGTCAGCTAGAAAGGAATCCCTACTGGTCAGCAGTGCACTGAGCACAGAAGATGAGGGAAAGCCTCCAGCTCTTTCTCCCACAAAGCCATTTGCTGCTCCTCAGCTCTGAATACCGCTCCACAATACTGTTGACAGAGTTTGCTGCTCTTACCCATCCCTCTGCTCAAGCCAAAAGGGATGAACTGGAGACTGTTAAGTTACTGAGCATCGTGAGCAGTAGTCAGGAGTACAGAATCTCAGGGATGTTTCTGATGTGTGTGTTGCGTTGTACCAAATATGTACTTGAGAAAGGGAAGTTCCTTAGGGAAAATGTTTCCCAATTAACTGGAGATATGGATAAACAAAATTATAGATAAGCAATAATTAGACATCTTTCCTTCTGTCATGTATGTACATGGAATGTATTTTTAAAATCTTGCTGTATCAGTTTGTTACACAAATGTTTGCTAGTGTAATATACAGTGTATTTCACAAGGTTCAGGAATTTTAGGAAATATAAATGTGTTCCTTGCTGGATGAAGGGTAAATTAAAACCCAATTCATAATCTTGGAAGAATTGTACATAGATTATGATTAAGTCCTAAAAGAAATCCCAAAAAGCTGCATAATTGAAGAGGTAGTGCTCAGAATATTAAGAGCACGTGGAGTCTCAAAATGAACTTCATGCCTCATCTCTGTTCTAATGCTACTGGTACCAAATCTTCTGGTAGATTCAAGTAAAAACTTGTACAGGAAGGTAGAAAAGACTTCCTGAAGTTAGGCATTGATATTTGAAATGTGTAGAAAATTATAAACTTCAAGAGAATTTCATTATCATTTCATAATCATGAAATTCTTCACATGCTGTGTTGTGAAGATTGCGTGGCTGTGTAAGTTTTTGCCCCTGTTCATCCCCTCAGCTTCTGTGGTTCAGAGTGGTTCCACAGTTTCACTGAATAATCCTGTTCATGTATATATGAAACTGAAGAGTCGATACTTCTTAAAAAATACACACTTTTGTGGATTTTCTTTTAAGAAATTTTAGTTTGGCTGCAAATGAGTTGTGGACATGTTTAATTTCAAGGACAGTAAAGTTGCTGTTGAGGAAGCGGAGAGTTTACAATAAATTATTATCATTGTGGTGATTTTTTCCAAGACTTTTTCAGTTCATATTTTTGAAGAATTTTTCTGCTATAGACAAAAGCAGCCTTTGAAATGGATCATGACATCTGCTTGCAGACTCAAGCTTCAAGCCTGTACGTGTTCACGGGGAATTTTCATTCTGTGCGAGATTCCAATACGTCAGGGCCTTATGCTTAATTGGGACAAAATATCAATCTCATTTGTGGATGGAGCACTTCAAAAACATTGCCACTGTTTTTGTTTAAAATATTGATGACATGTCTATGTTCTCACAAAATGTTTTAGTTAAACCAAATCCTCATTTCCCAATGAGAAAAATCTGAGGTTTTTTTCAGCATGTTTTACACAACGGCACAAAACACTGAGTTAAAATCCACTTTTTACTGTAGGAATTAATTTTTGCATGCATGACTGAATTGGATTTTGGTTACTTAATGAGAGCCCCTCTATGATGAAAAAAGAAGCATTCTGTTGCAAAGTTGTTGGCTTGCAAAATTAATACGACTGGGTGTGTGTTTTGCATCCCTATTTTTAGTCCTTTAGTGAATCGATTAAGATAACTGGGCCCCTTTGGTTAGGGATTGCACACTGATGCGATTAATTTTCCTGAAAGTGAAATACAGCAATGTGTTCTGTTAAGAATTAAGGAAGTGGCTCAGCAAAGAGCCACTGGGAAGCTGTTGGGAAGGCAGAGGAGTAGGACCCTCACCATTAGACTTGTGTGGCAGAGATATGGAGAGAGAAATGCAATCACTTGGTGCTCCTCCTGGAGAGTGTTCTTACTGAGGGTGCCACTTCAGCAGTCATCCACAGCAGATGTACTCGGAGTTGTGCCTGCCATGTTTGCTGACTGAAAATACATTCTTTGTGTTCTTTTGGCTGTTAAAGCTCCGGGCTTCACCCAGCCCTCCTGTAATCTAGGAGAGACACAATGAGCACGGCGCAGCCGTGCACCTGAGGCTGTGCTGTGCCCTGAAGTTTGGTTATAAATTATGGTTGCAGGGCAAGAGTCATCAACAGTTTTCTGTCAGGTGAAGGGGAGCTGTTTGGGGAATTTAAAGCAGCTTTAGGCTTGAGTTTTAACTAATCCAATACAAATCAAAATTAACAACTAGGATTCTATAAAGTGAATTCAAACTATGCTACCATTCTTTTTTGGTATGCAAATGTTGTAGCTAACCCTGTCTGGTCATATTGTGCAGTAGAGCAACATCCATACCAGGACAGCTTCTTCAATAATTTCTATCATGGAACAGTTTCAGTGGCAGGATTATGCTGTTTCTCCTGTTTAAAGAGTCACTCAAGTGACAGGAGCCTCTGCTTGTCTTTGCTGAAGCCTTCTCTGAAAACAAAAACTTTTATTTTTCCTATTCTAGTCTACACATTTTTGCTTGCTCATTTTGCCATATCTTCTGGGAAACCCCAATATCACCAAACATTACAACAGCTGCTTCCTGTCCTCTTCTCTAGTCCACGGAAGGAAGATAATTATAGCACTGAAGCTGAAAATTGTCGATGTTTAGGGATGATCTCTGAGAATGGTCTGTCATCAGAGCATCGTAGATCAAGCGACTTTATTGTAATTGCAAACTGCTATTGAGGACTTCTGACATGCTTTAAATTACCCTTGCCTGTGTAGTAAGGGAACCATATGGTGACTTGTTTCTGGCGTAGTTATGAAGAATTGATTATCTTTCAAGCTACATCCTAAAACTTTTGTTTTGTAAGCTTAAAAAAAGTCTGAACCACCCAGTGGATGAATTTTAGTTAGAATCAGTTCAACAGATCCACTCAGAAACAAAAATGTAACTTTTGATTATAAAGCTGGTTTATTATTCTAATAAATAAGAATTAGGATTTTTTTGTTTTCCCATTAAAATATACTTATTTGCATGTTGATATTGAAGTGTAATAATATGATCCAGCTCTTCCACCCACATGTATCAGAGACTGGGCTATTCCTACATCACCCTTGCGTTGTTTTGATGAGCCTCCCACTGTTGATAGGTTTGTAAGGTCTTTGATAGTTCAAGATTTTGCTGAAATTATTTTCCACTTACACACTTAATAGTGGTATTTCTTTCTGCATGAGTCTGCTCTTAAATTTTAGAAACTGTGTCAAATTGTAAGGTTTAGATTTTTGGAGTCTTGGAAAGATGATTGTTGGGCAGTTTTTTAAAGGAAGCCTTATGGGGCGAAGGTTCAAAGTGAATATTCCTCCAGACTTATATGCCAAGTACCTGCTGCCTTTGATTTATTAATATGTTGCTGTGATTCAGTGCTGTCTTTTGGAAAACCAGACAGTGGCATTTGGGGCAGGGTGGGGGCGGGTGGTGGGTGGCATCTAGATATCTGCACAATTTAGCTTTTGAAAGAGTAAGAGGCAGTTTTCCCTCAAACTCTCATAACAAGTTGCTGGTTTTCTTTGAAGACCTGTAGGGTTTGAAGGGACTGATGTTTTGGGTTTAGACCAAATGCAAACAGTTTCCTTGACAGGACTTCTGGAGGTGTGGGGGACTGGGAATGGCACCCATGTTGAATGTATAGCTGGTTTTCAACAACACAAGTGGCAGTGTTTTGGACTGAGTAGAAATAAGGGCACTATTCCTACAGAATAATTATAATTAAAAGTGCTTTGAAGCAGGACTGTATTAATTCTATGTGCTTTTAATATTCTCGTAAGCTACAGTAAACACGACTGCAGATTAGCTCTGCTGCAACTTTCTGCCTGCGTTTCAAGCTGATATTCGGAGTCTTTCCTTGGCAAAAAAAGCAGAAGTTATTTACGTATATAGTGCTCAGAGAAGATGCTAAGGAGGGTTGCATTTTGTGAAAGACTTACAGACCTCATATTTCATGGTCTAGTTAAAAAAACAGCCACCCAGCATAGCTCAGCCCCAAGGGTGAGAATGTGGGGTTAGTGAGTTACTAAGTTACACAGTAGTTGTTACTTCAGTATCTTTTATGTCTAAATTCACTGTCTTTTATTTTCTGTTTTAAAAAATCCCAACAACTTGTCACATTTTTGTCAGTGTTCTAAATTAATTTTTTTCTAGGTATTTCTGGCATTTAAGATTGTCTTTTATACTTTAGAACTGCTGTAGTTGCAGCTGTAAAAGTGATGAGTATGGCTGTACCCTGCGTTACTCAATGAGCTGTAGTAGTTGATCATAAGCTGCTCCTCTGTATCCATTTTAAGACACTAATGTGTTTTAGGGCTTTGATGTCTTCAAATTCATCAAAAGCCTCTGTGTACAGTGGAAGTAGAAAAGTCCTGGTAGACTATTAGTTGTTCAAATGTATGAAAGGTGTGGAGTCTGCTAATACATGTTTTTATTTTTACCTTGTCACGTGTTATCCATTTGTACTATTGGTCACTGTTGACTACCCTAGAAAAAAAATATAATTTGAGGCCAGCAGAAGTAACACTATCTTTCAAGAATCCATAAGCTGTAGCTGACTAGTAGAGTTTTTAGGATTCTTTTTTAAGACTTCTTTCTGGGAACTAAGCATTTTTAATTGATTTTGAAAGGTGCTGTTAGAGAGTAATTACTAGTGGAAGTTCCAATTAAAATGGATGTTCCAGCTCTTCAGGCTTATTGTAGGAGGCAAAGATGTGGAGGAGGGAAGGTTGTATTGGTAATTAGTATTTTTTGGAAGACTATAAAAATATATCAAATGCTTTTAGAGAGTTGCATACAGCAAGTTTTGTAGCATTTGAAAGAAACATATGCTGTATACTTTAATACTTTAATAAATACTTTATTTAAAAACAAATTTCAGTGCTGCAGCATTAATTAGAGAGAAATACAAATAGGATATGGAACTCAGGATGGTTAATTCTGAAAGGAAACTTGCCTTAAAGCTTCCCCAAATTGCTGGAAAGCATTGTCTGAGGGGGTTATTTAAGTAACATTTGCAGGACTAGACATGTGTAATGAAAGATCAAAGAAAGAAGAAAACTTGGGGGGGAGGCAGAACAGGAAGGCTTCTGTGCAGAGTTGCTGACAAGCTTTAAGTGGATGTGAGCAGGTAGCAGGAATAAGGGACTTGGAAGAAGGCCTTTAATGTGGATTTCTCTTTGAGATAGCACAGTAATCCAAGCCAAAGACCTTCACCTCTGTGATCTTTCTCTGTGCAGAGGATTTGTCTCTGAGGTGGCAAGTTCTTAAGGAATTGGACATTGGACTAATGAAGTCTAAAACAGTTTAGTTTGGATTTTGAAGTCAGAAGTTCAGACTGGGCCAAGATTAAATTTAAGCTAAGCCTGGAGTATGATTGGTTTCAAGATTTTAAAGATTCTTAGTTATATGAATTGGGGTCACTGGGAGAAGATTCTATACCAACAGCTATGTTGAGAAACTAGGTTATTTTCACTGCAATGGTTTTTCACTAACATCATCTTTGAAGCTGCAGTAAAAATTGTAACAGGCAGTGAAAAAGAAAGCCTTGTAAAAGAAATTTATTGGCCTCTATAGTAATTAAAAAAATAACTAACCATTCCTGACTCCCATCTGCCTTTATTTTCTTTATCTTCCCCCTGTTTTATAGGGTTTTTTTTTTCCAACAGAAACATTATCCTCTACGTCTTTTTGTAGGTCCTAGTGCTTTTGTAGGATTTTTGAATGTAGAATAAGTTTGCAGGAAGGGATGAGCCAAGCCTTCTTGGTGCTGTTAGCCAAATAAAAATTGTTTATAAAAATTTTCTAAGGCATTCAAAAAGTTATGTATCAAAATAGCATTTTTGCATTGGCTGCCTTCTTTATGAAACAAGGCTTATTATTAACATTCCTCAGTGTATGGAAGGGCTTGAGTTGATTCTGAGATAGGTGAAAGTTTAGGTGGTTTCACTTGTTCTTTGACACATCTTGATGTTCATTCTGGGAACACAGAAAGTACTTTTACTAAGCTATTGATTAATTCAGTTTACTGCTTCAAGCAGTATTTGTGCACATTCTGTGGAGCATTGATGAGAAGTCAGTCCATGGAAAGGTGAAACCAACTTCCTGTCTTTAATGAAAAATAGCACTCTAAGTCCTGGTCTCGTTTTGTTTTCAGTTTCCTTCATGCTTTACAAGATCAAGAGACATTTAATATACAAAGTGTCTGTTTTCAGAAAGTAGTTCTTTGGGTAAATCACTGAACTGGGCAAAATATGGGAAGCTTCATGGCACATACTTCCTCAGTAAATAAGTTCATCTGTCTTTCTGTTTCCTAGGTAAAATATTGTGTATATAAAAGGAAATCTTTACCGACTGAGGACTGTCCTGTGTATTTCTATCAGAATTTAAAATACTGTCGTAATATAGAAATAGTGGTTGCCTGGATATTTGTGGTTCAGTGCAGTGCAAGGTTTGGGTGTTTTTTTTCCTTTTCTTTTAGATGTGGGGTTTTTTGCCATGAACTGATAATGTGAAATGAATGTAAATTGTTCTTAAGTCATATTTAGGAATGCTGTTCTCTGACCAGATCCCATTTTTTATAAAGCATAATGGAGGTAGATTATTTAGGACTGCTTTTTATAGTGCTCACCGTTGCTCTTCACTGATGTGCACAACCCCGAGTGCTTTCTCCAGAGCTGTCCAGAGTGAGACAGAACATATTACTTCATGGCTGGGTCAGGAACTGCGATTTTTTCCATGGAAAACTTTGCATAGCAAGAACCATCAGCTAAACCGAAGTTATAATAAAATAAAAACCTACTGTGAATTGTAATTCTTGTCTAAAATTCCTGCTATTTTTTTTTCCAATTAGTTAAACAGGTTCTGTTCTGGCATGTGGCTTTGGAATGTGTTGGGTATCACAAGGACTTTTCCTCATAGTTTGAATTGCAGAAAGCTGATTGCGTTTTGTTTCTGCTAAAATACAACATCTGCAATTTATATTTAAGGTTGTGCAAATGTCATGGTCGTTGTTCAAAGTATCAGTTTTACTGGATTTTATTCAGGCTGTCTATTAAAGCTACTGTTTTCCATCATTTTAATGAGGTCTACAAACATAACTTTGGAAAATTTTAGTTTTTCTTCTTTCTGAAACCAAATAAAATCACAATTAAAAGCAGTTAGCTGATAGTTGCTGTCAACTGTCATAATCTCTGGAATTAAAAAATTCTCTTGAACTTTCCCTAGTATGTAAAAATCCAGAGTAAAACAGACACTGGGATGTCACCATGACAGCTGGCACCTAGCATAGTCTCAGGTCATAGTGCTGTCATCAATGCCAGTGTCTGTAGGTTTTTTCTTGCCTAAAGCTTGGATAAACTCACCTGTCACAGTCAAATACATTAAATATATAAATCTAAATGTTAATCGAAGTGTTATTTTCTTAATCTGATTTTACTGGGTTGGTCTGAGTTACCTGGCATTGTTTTGCTTAAAAAAGAAGATACAAATGAAATATTTATCCTTCCCACGTCTTCTCTTCCTCAGCAATTAAATTAAATGCTGCAGGATAATGTGTTTGAGTTATATAAACACTTTTCTTCATCTGGTTAATTTTACTTCTCTTTCCGACTTTGTACTGATCTCTTCAGTCTCAGTTTCTGCCTACAGGTAGAACTATTTGTGACCTCCACTTTTTATCTGTAAGGTAGTTAATTAATTATGGCTTAACATCTAAAAAGTGGGAAAGCAACTAGAATAATTGCATGTCTGCATTATTGGGGAAAGGTCTTGAAATGTGTGCCAACCCAATTTAAATGCTTTGCTGTGCATGTTGTCACAAATACACATTTATGTGATGTACAGCAGTGGGTTAATGATGTGATGTTGGGGTGTTTTTAGTTTCTGTGAATTTGGTAGCAGGGGGCTACAGGAGTGGATTTTGTAAAATTTGCTAGAAGCTTCCTCCATGTCCTACAAAGCCAATGCCAGGGGTGTCCAAGATGGACCTGCCCCTGGGCAAAGCTATCAGCAAAGTAGTGCCTCTGGATAACAGAGTTAAGAAAATGGAGCTGGGGTGATGGGGAGAAGGGTACATAACAACTTCATCCAGAGAGAGGAGTGAGAACACGTGAGACAAGCATCAAGGTAAGAAGGAGGGGAAGGAGGTGCTCCATGTGCCAGAGCAGAGATTCCCCTGCAGCCCATGGAAGTCCATGGAGCAGAGCAGGGATCCTCCTACACCAGTGGAAGACCCCACACCAGGGCAGATGGATACCTGAAGGAGATCCATGGGAAGCTTGCACTGGAGCAGGCTCCTGACAGGAGCTCTGACCCTGTGGGGGGAATGTGGGCACTGGAGCAGTGTGAGCCTGAAGGATCACACACCATGGAAGGGACCTACACTGGAGCAGTTTGTGAAGAACTGCAGCCCGAGGGAAGGACCCACACTGGAGGAGTTCATAGGGAACTATCTCCTGTGGGAGTGACCCTCCCCTGGAGCAGAGGAAGAGTGTAAGGAGTCCTCACCCTAAGGAGGAAGGTGTGGCAGAGACAACGTGTGATGAACTGACCAGAACACCCATTCCCCATCCCTCTGTGCTGCTGGGGGAGGAGGAGGCAGAGAAAGGGAGATAAAGTTGAACCTAGGAAGGAGGGAGTGATGTTTTACGATTTTTTTTTTCCTCATTATCCTACTCTGAATTACTTGCTTATAAGTGAAACTAATTTCTCCAAGTCAAGCCTGTTTTGCCTATGACAGTAATTGATGAGTGATCTCTCTCTGCCCTTGTCTCCCTCTATTTTCTCTCTACTGCCTAGCTGAGGAGGGGAGTGATGGAGCAGTTTGGTGGGCACCTGCAATCCAGCCAGGGTCAACCCACCACATGGAGCTTGGCTTAATTTCAGTTAGTCCTTTTTATTATCCAGGATCATGCTGATATGCCAATTGTCTTGCATTCCAAGTGACAGCAGCTGAATGCTTTTGAAATACAAGGTCAATGGCAAAAGGATTTATCTGTTTAGTTCTAGCACAAAGATTTTAGTAGTTTGTAGAGGTCAATGGGATGATGAAAAATGTAAATTTATTTCCCCAAATTTTTTAAACTGAATTAAGTCTACTTTTTCAGGTACATTTCCTTGGGATCATACACTGCATTTCAGCAAAGGAACTTTTGGTAACCATCCAGAAATTTAGGCTCAGAGTTCAGCATTGCCGTTGTTCTTCTCTAAGTTCTCATGGGTTGCAAAATGTGTGTGAGCCACCCCTCTACTCATAAATATTGCATTTCATACCTGCCTAGGTCTGTTTGCCAAAATGCAAGTGTCAAATATATTAGCGTGCATCTGGGGAAGAATAAATCACCTTCCAAGAAGCAAAGAGATATTTCACTGTATGTTGCCTGTGCAAAGCTACTTGCTCCATCTGTGCACTTCAGAAGGGTTGATCTGATTTTGGCATGCCATGTACTCTGTGGCATCTTGCAGGGTGTCACATTGCTTGTGGTGGCTCAAAGAGTAATGTCACTGGTAGGAGAATGATCTTTATTTTCAGTTTTTTAAAAAATTGGTCTTACTGACTCCATCTGAATTTTATTGTTAACTACTGAACTTTATAAATTTGGAGATAAATGAAAGTAATACGCTGTTTTGTTTTTTTTTAAATTGATAATGTGCTGCATCTTGAAAAAATCCTTGGAATAAACTTGTAATTTGAAAGAATGATAAACAAAAAAATAGGAAATAGCTATTTAAAAGTTGTTAGTGCGTTGGATGAATTTGTGTAATGGCNTTAACTACTGAACTTTATAAATTTGGAGATAAATGAAAGTAATACGCTGTTTTGTTTTTTTTTTTAATTGATAATGTGCTGCATCTTGAAAAAATCCTTGGAATAAACTTGTAATTTGAAAGAATGATAAACAAAAAAAATAGGAAATAGCTATTTAAAAGTTGTTAGTGCGTTGGATGAATTTGTGTAATGGCAGCAATTTAAACTAGAATTAGAACTGCAGTAAAAAGAATGTGGAAAAAAATTCCCATTTATACGATTCAAGAGATAAAGCTGTTTTGCTGACATGCTCAAAACGTACCAGCTTACAAGATGTCATAGGTCTGTTACAGACATAAAGGATATTAAATTAGAGATACTTAAATTGGCCATAGAAATAAAAAAAATCAGGAGAATCTCCAGGTCCTCTCTCTCTGTTTAGGAATGCCTGTATTTCTGAAAGCACATGTCTACATTTTTTTTGCCTTGGGGATGTCAAGTGCTCTTAAAGACTGAGTTATGTAAGGAAATGATGGGGGGTATAGCATGGAGGACATGGATCCTAAACAAGGGAGATAGAAACTGGCAGCAAATAGAGACAAACCTAGCAGTATCATATGGAGTATTACCTGGTAACGTAGGAATCCTAGTATAGGATGAAGGAAAAATGCTATTGCTTAAGGCAATGCTTAATGCTGTACCAGTGAGTTTATATCCTTGGAGTGTTTGCCCTGTATGAGCATTGATAGGAAAATGTAGTCATTTGATACTATTTAAGTAAGGAAAAAACACATTAGGAGATACAGAAGAAACATTTGCCTGCATTAAAAGATTGTTCTTTTGGAGTTTTTGGTTTGGTTTTTTTTTTCCCCCCCCCACAAGATTTCCATGTTATATTTTAGAGGTGATTGAAGACTTTGCATTAGGTTGTTGTTACTTCAGATGAGAAGGATTGGTCCTCCTGGATGTGCAGTCTCTGTCACAGAGATAGTTAATAATTCTTCAGAATATGCTTTGCAGAACTTCAGGATCAATACTGACTTTTAATTTTTTACTTTTGCATCAGCTCTTGTAATGAGAGCAAAAAGAGTTGATAAAAACCTATATTTCTTTATGCAATGTGCAGCTTTCAAAACTGTAGCTGTTTTAAGGTTCATCAGAGCACTTTCCTGAGCATCTCTGCAAAGGGGCTCTATAGTGAGGGTGGGGGTGGCCAATATGGCCAACATTGCTGCAGTGAGATCAGCTGGCACTACATTACCCTGCCTTAAGACTGCAAAAAAATGTAATTACTGCCCTGTGCTGTAAGAAATACTTATTAAGGCCATGAGGTACCTGAAACCTTTCTGGGTAGGGCAGTGAGTTATCCAGGAGAGAACCCCTCAAGTACTTCAAACTGTGGAGGTAGTTGGACACTGCAGGCACAGGGATGGCATAAGTCAGCATTAGGAGCTGGAAGTGGTGGCTGTGGGAAGCCTGGTGGGGGGCTTTCTTGCTGCTCTGATGATGATGTTTAGGACTCCTAATGCTACTCTCTTTTCCACTTTTCCTGTTTAAAAAAATAATACATGTTTCTTTTGAGCTGCCACTATTCTGAATGACTCGTGAGCTTCCTCTTCATACCAAGACTGTAGCCTTTTCTTTCCAAGTAAAATGAGAACAATTCAAGTCCTGTTCTCTGAAAAATCATCTCTACAAAAGTTTGGGTAAATGTGAAACATAAGCTTCCTGTTGGCTGCAGATGCTTTTTTTCTTTCTGGGGCTTGTTCAGTTTCTTTACAGCCGTGCACCATAAGAACACTTGATACCTTCATTTTCATTCATATATGTACCCTAGAGTACGATAAAATGCCACTGCATTGTTTCCTGATGTGTATACCTGGAATTGTTTAAATAACTCTTACAAAATACGTACTACCATACTGAGTCCTTTCTTTTTAATGAACAACTGATCTAATTTAAGCTTTTCTGTCTATTTAAAAAAAAAAAGGTATTAGTGAAATACAAATCCATTTTTATCTCTTCTACAGCCCACTTGCACAGTGATGTGTAGAGAACTGGTGAGGACAAGGAAGAGAGAGTTTGGCAGGAGTAATTTCAGTGGACATCAAAAAGCATGATCAAAAGTGGAGGAGGCATGGAGATGGGGATGGGAATTCCAAGACTGAACAGTTTTGTTTCCTGCTTTTGAACATGGAGAAGGGCAGAAAATAGACCAGTAGCTGCAGATGCAAGAGAAGCCAGGAGGTCTGATTTTACCTACTTTTTCTTCTTTTGGTCTTTCTGGAATGCCCACTTTAGATACTAACACCAAAGCCTTCTGTTCACAGGAGGTTATGTTTGTTCTGTGCTGTGTCTAAACTCCTGCCTTTGGCAGTGCTCCTTAGGGAGGTGTCTCTGTCTCACAACCACCTGGCCTTGGAGCAGGAAGGCAGTGATAGCTGCTCACCTCCACTTCACTGTTCCTGCCTTCTCCATTAGACCGCCCCTGCCTCCTCTCTTTTTTCTATTAAACAGCTTGCAAACTTCCTCTGTTTAACTTCTACCTTGGTTACTATTTTTCCTCAGAAAGAGAGCAGAACATTTGAGTCTTGTATATTGTCCAATTTCATTGTAACTATATCCATCCTTTCTGATTATCTGGACTCACCTTGTTATCCCCTATCAATCTTCTGCTTCTTATCTTGCCACTCATCTGTTCTGTACCTCGTTATCCTTCAGCTGTTGACTGCTGCTGCTTTTGATTCTCCTTTCATTGTTTATCCTGTAAGGATAATTTGTTTAATCTTTTTCCCATTTAAAGCTCCTTGTTCAGTATTAGTTGAAAAGCAGTGTAATACTCCAAGTCATTTGGCAGGCCTGGTTTTGGCTATTGAATTATTAGAAAAAAGTTGTTTGGGTTTTTTTTTTTTCCCACATGAGAAAATACAGAGAAATGATAACTTAGAATGTAATTTTGAAAATTGCGTCTATTTTTCTGAACAGTGAATGTACCCTACCAGAATTGAATGTTTCTGTGATAGTGTTTGAAATATACCATTACTGAGATGCGTGCCCTATGCCAAGAATATTACTTGTAAGCAATAAATCAGCTTATCTTCAAACAAATTAAATCTGACAGCTGGCCTTTCATCACTCCCTATCAAATGAACATGTCAGACTGTTCTACTCATTAACTCCTGCTTAAGTCAGGATCCAGTCTGGGTTTCATATGAAGTGAAGTCACGATAGCCTTTTAGTATCCATTCCTTAAGGAAGTCCCAAAGGTTTCTCCTTCACAAAAAAAGATTTGAAATCTCCTTCCCACTCAACCCAAATTCCTTAACCCTGGGGACAGATTTGTGGGGCTGTTGGAATACTTTGGTGGCAGGGATAACAGGGGCGTTTTGGCAAATAGTACAGAAAGATGTGTATCTTCTTGTTGTACACATATATAATTTTAGCATTATAAATTACGCTGTTTAAAGAAAAGTTGAAAATAAACTATTTTGGTAGCCAGCCTCTGAGTTTTGAACACAGAGCAACTTGAACTGAGGTGTTTTAAGTTACAATACCTGTTACTTAGACACTGGGTAATGACATATTGGTTAAATTGCCTCCTTTCTGTCAGCATGTGTGGGAGGATGTTAAGGTACATGGATATGGCTTCTGCAGATGTCAAGAGGAAGCAGAGAGCCCTAAGGAAAGCATTTCTAAGGAATGATCTGTTTATAAAGAGTTTTCAGCTGAACTGTGCTGTATGTGGGTCAAGCAGTATTAACTTTACTGTGCTAGATTTTGGACAATACAGAGTTTAGTCTTTCCACAAACCATTTATAGACTGAACTGGAACACTGACTGATGAGATATAGAAGTGGAGTATAAACAGGGCTGTCGGGTCTTCTACATATACAAGTAAGACTTGCAGAACTGACTCCTATCTGACACTTCCCTGCAATCCTCTGCACTTTTTTGTGGTCTTTTTTTGACTTTTTTTTATCACTTGACTCAAATTTAATCACAGGCATGTGGTGTAATGTGTGAGAAGATGCCCAAGAGGTCTTCAGATAAGTCTGGAGAATAAAAATATGTCAAAGTTTAGCAGACTTGAATGCCATGAAAGACCATATTTATCCCTGGCAGAAGCCCTTTGTTAGCACAAATGAACAAAATGTTGTTGATCCAAAAATAGAGGTAAACATGAATTAAAAACAAAGAAACAAACAAAACTGCAGTTAATTATTTGACTTCTGCAACGTTTGAGTCCATATTGTATATTTTAAAAATCTCAAGTTATTTGGAAATTACAGCTCAGAAATAAACAGGCTTAAATTATTTTATTTTGTTTATGACTGTGCCATTTCTTGTAAATGAAATATGCAGTATGAATTGCCCATAAGTTTTCTTATCCCCCTTCAAGGTCAGATTTCTTTTTAAGGTTAATTTTTGTGAAGTGCTATATACAATTCAAGAAACTATGATATGAGTTAGATTCAAAAAGTTGGAGTAATAATTAGTTGGATAAGTAAGGGAGCATCATGGAAATGTCTGCTTGGCCTGTAATGAATGAAAAACTGAGAAACAGATGGCAGGAGTAAGATCAGATTCATAATGAAGTCTCAGAGGGTTCTGTGCTAGGACTTCATTATGCTCATAAATGTCTGAGAAGAGGGGTCAGTGCTGGGCTGTCATCGTGTTTCCCATTGGGAAAGGCTGTCTTAGAACTTGTGGCAAAGATGTACACATGTATTTCATGATATTAAACAACTAGCCAGAAAGAAACACAAATATGACTTCTTGTCTGCAGATGAAAAGTGATGCACCGATCAAGGCATATGATCATTTCTAAATCAGCTGCTTCTGTTCAGGAAAAAAAACTCTTGAAGCTGAAATGGATTGTATTTTAAAAGCCTCAGCTTCAATACTCAACAGTGGTCAAATACACAAATGGAATGTTAAAAGTGGTTTGGAGCCAAAACAGCAGATGCTGCTGATGCCCACAGTGCTGGAGTGCCATGCACACTCCTCAGGTTGTGTGTGCAGTCCTGCCCAGCCCTGTTTTTTCTCTGATGTACAGAGGAGAGTAGAGAATGTGGATAAAGACCCTGAAACTTACTCCAAGATTAAGACTTTTTAACATGGAGAGGAAAGCCAACAAAAGGAAATGGAGTTGGGGTCCCTAGAGCCATGAATAATGTGTGAACGTTAAAAATAGGGAATTGCTGTTTGCTGTTTTTCATCACGTGAGCAAGAGGTGATAAATCTCAAATAGAAATAGAAAACAGTTTTTACACTTAATTGCCAAGTGTAATGTCACTCCTCATAAAAAAAAATGTAAACCCTTAAAAATTAAAAATTCCCTAAATTGTGAGCTCTGTGCACTGCTAAGGCATGAGCTAAACTTACTATGTGACAAGCAGACAGAGAACTTTCACTCTGAGCTAGCACAATTGATCATGTTTTTCAGTTCCTTCTTGGTTTCCATCTCAGCTTTAAATTAGAATGTTATGACCATATAAAGGTCATATGTGATGTCTGTTATTTAAGCTGAAGAAACTTGAAAAGCCATGAAAGTTAGCTTTGTATGTATAAGCAAGTGTATATGTGTGTTAAAAGTCCATTTTCTATTTACAGAGGAGACCAAAATTCCATTTGAATATAAAGGTACTTTCAGTGTCTGGACTCTTGTCCTAGTTACCAGTTTCAGTGTTAGCAGTGTCAAATAGGCTTAGAGTTATTCTTCAGTGATGATAATCAATCTCTCAGAGGTACTATTTCTCTCTTTAGTGTCATATCACCGTGGAAATACATTTTTTTAATTGAGGTGTTGGGTATTGTGAGGGAGCAATTCCTGCTCTTCTTAGGTTGTTGCAAGCACACTGGCTGAGGGGATGCTGCTGTTGTTTATGCACTCTGTGACAGAATGATCAAACCCTTGGCTCTGCTCTTTCCTTTTCTTTTAAAGATAAACTGTAAAAAGGAGCCATGCAGGGATATTTGATGTATTGAGAGAAGGGAGACCAAATGTAGAAACAGACTCTGACTTTGTAGAGTATGCCAATTATATTGAGTCTATAACAGTTCTTTTAAGAGATGCAATAAATATTTTCTAAATCTTGTTATTCTAAATCTATGTTTTACTAGAAAAAAATACCTTGTGTACGGAAGATAGATCTTGCTGCATCCCATCCTCTTTATATCCAAAAAGTTTGTTTTGTCAAGAAAATATAAATGTAAAACCAAATTATTTTTGACACCAGGCAAAACAAGAAGATTGTCTTTGCTACAGAGAGCGTAATCTTTATCAAAAACCTCAGAATAGACTGATTTGGAGGTAGACATTTCTCTGCACAACAAACTTTGGAGCATCTAGAGATCTAATGACTCAGAAAACTGCTTATGTCTTTACATTTCATCAAGATAAAAGGATATTTGAGCAGAGCTCCCAAGTTTCTGTTTAGGCTTTTGGGTTCCTTGGCTGCAAACATTCTTATCTGTGCCAGTTTAAAGATATGTCATAAATACATTAAGTTTTGGCAGGATTAGAGGGAGAAGGATATTTGTTTTCCCAGAAGTGGGGAATTGTATTCATTTTTCATGTGCATGCTGTAGCATTGTGGGAGAAAAATACTTGAAAGGGCTTCAAAGGGGTCAGTGGCCTATTGAGACAGACTCCCTTTTCCAAGGCCAGACCAGCTCTTGGAAAAGGTTTGCCTAAAACTTCAACCTCCTAGAGAACCTGCAACTTCTCTGGGGAACATTTTCCAGTATTTTACTGTTCCTGCAGCCAAAAAGTTTTTCTTGAAGTATAACCTAAATCTTCCTTGCTTATCATTAAATTTCTTCCTGTTCTAGCAGCATATCTTTTCCCCATGCAGTAGTCCTTTCTATATACAAATGTTTATGACAAAGTCTTTTTTTTTCCCCTCCAGACTAAACAACTCTGGTTTGCTCAATTTTATCGCATATGTCATGTTTTTATACATTTTTCTTTGTTGTCTTCTTGAACTCTACAGCATCTCGTGTCCCTGGAACTCTGTTGTTCATAGCATTAAATTGTTTGAAGTCTCCCTGGAATGCTTTTTGGTCTGAGCTATCTAGCCCATTCCTGCTTTATGGAAATGTTTGATTTACTTGTTTAGATATGTCACCTGAGGGTCCAGAATCATTAGAAATCTGTAGAATATGATTTGTAAGGTGCTTCTTATTTATTATGCCTATCCTTGTCTGTCAAAAATTTTAAAGAGCAATGACTTTATTACATTTGTTTTGGGGTCACTGACTGAAAAAAAAAAATTGCTATAAAGCATTAAGCCCAGCTGCCAGTCCCTGTGGATCCCTGCTGGAAGTGCTGTATTTTCAAGGTAATTTCCCAATTGCAGCTACTGTTTGGGAGCTGTTATCTGCCATCTTAATCCAGTTATTATGTGCATTAGTGATGCTGAATACTGCTGATTTTTTTAATCAGAATGCCATGCTATAACAACTCAGGTATCTAAGCTAAGTTTGTCAGATGCATCTATGTAGTTACATTAATCAGCCAAATTGTTATTTCATCAAAGAGTAAAACCAGGTTTATTTGACAAAATAGATTTTTTTCCACAGAATTGCATCGACCAACACTCATTATATACCAGTCTTCTAATTATTTATTTCCTCAGTGTATTACATTTATCAGAAGTGTCAGGCTAATGAAATTTGTCAATGTTATCTGAGATGACATTCTGGTTTTGGTTGGTACCCTTCCAGGCTTTAAAAGATTCTATAGAAGCCAGAGGTTTATATTTCAACAAGATAGACTATTTTTTAGTTTCATCTAGGTTTTTGATGATACATATCCAGCTCTTCTGCTTTTGAATGTGTAGGGATTTTTAGGGTGTTTTTTGTTTGTTTTTTTTGGTTTTGTTTTGTTTGGTTTTGGTGGGTGGTTTTTTTTTTTTGGTAGTAGTTACTTCCTGATACTCTCTTCAGTTTTCAAGGGACTGGAACACACTCTGTTGTGACTTAATGCAGTAGCTTCTCTGCCCCTTCTGAAATTGAGGATAGGCAAACCTTTTCTGCCTCTCTATTAACAAATTTGCTGTCTTTATCCATAGAGAACCCATACTACTGCTTTTGGTCTCAATTTGCTTAATATTCAGTATCCTGAGTTGTTGGAAATGGGAATTTTCCTTTATGTTATTTCTTTACTGTTTGATTCATTTTTCTTTTACAGCTACTATTTAGTAATCTCCTTTCCATTTGTGTGATTTGGTATAGAAGAATCTTTAAATTGCTTTTGTTTAACCACCAAACTAAGGACATCTTTTAGCCCATGTTATCTCAGTCATCCAAGTCACAGGTTCTGGACAACAGAACTGGTTTTTTTCCAACCAGTTATGCTCGTAGTTATGGAAGAAATATGTAGCCACTGTCTTGTTCTTTATCCAGAAGACAAGCTTAGCATTTTGCTTTTTTTTTTTTGTTTTTTTTTTTTGAACATGATTGCATAGAAGGTTTTAAAAACAGAAGCAGTGAAATGCAGTTGTTGGTTTCAACAGAAAGTCAGGCATACATTTCATGTCTTGAAGTGTGGAAAAAGAAAAGCTCAGTCACTGTGCAGTGATGGAAAAGGGTATTGTTCCATTCTAGTGGAAGGGAAGAAGGAGAAAATGACAACTCAGAAAAGGTCTGATTCTATACTGATCTCTGGAGTATAAATGTTTGGGTGGCTGGTGAGGCAGACAGCAAAGAGGGAAATGATGTTGAGCTGCTCTGAAATGTCAAATGTACCTGAATTAGAATGCCACTTCTTGGCATTTTAACTGCTCTTCTAGAAGAAATATTGCAGACAGGAAAAAAAGACAAGAGAATGAAAATGCTTTTCACTGATGCTTTGTTGCCTGCAATTATTTTTCTTGATACTAATTTTTTTTTGTCTTTCTGTGTGGAAGTAGCATTTAAATACATATTTTCAGTAGGGTTGATGAGAAGCTAGAATTAGGGATGCAATTAGATTACTTAATAAAACTGAACTTGGAGTTTTCCTCTTGTAAGGTTTGTTGCATTGGAAAAGAGCATAGACAAAGTGTGCAAAGAAAATTGACTAAACTTCTCTTAAGGTATAGATGATCAAGGCCCTCGCAGCAGACATCGTAAAGTTTCACAGATACACAGAAAGCTCCTGTTGCCAATGCCAGGCAGTTCATATATGAAAGCATTCGGGCCTGTAACACCTATATGACTTTTCCTTGAAATGCTTGGCTGAGATTTTTGCCTTGGAAAGTGGGAATTCTATGGCACTGTTTCACAGGTCAACTATTTGAAAACTATCAGATGAACTCCATATTCCTCCAAAGGCCTGTGAAAGTGAAGAAGGAAAGGAGTCCTTTGGGGGCTGGAAGGGCACAAGACAGCCTTCTGCTGCCTAGCACCTGTCCCACAGGACAGTCCTTAGTGCTGCTCTGTGGCTCTTTCCAGGTGAACTGTAATGGGACGTGTTTGTCCTTCACAGGCACCAACTCAGCACACTTAGGAACTTTGGAAAGGCAGAGAATTACCAACGTTTAAGTCATTTAGCATGCCCTCCTGCAGCAAAGCATTGTGTATTCAGCTGGAATGGTGGCTCACTGACAGCTGCTGAAAATTCACAGGTGTTCCCTGTGTCTTTCAGATATGTAATAGTCATTTGTCAAACTAAAGTCAGAAAGTTTAAGTGTTTGGAATTTATCATTTTCCATGTACACACTGATATGTAGGAGAACTCCTCTGGCTTTGTCTTCTGTATCCTGCTTTATTAGCAGGTTTGTGGTCATAGAGGAAAAAAAAATACTGTGCGTGATCAGCAAATCCTATCCAAATCCAGCTGCCTCCACCCTCATCCACAGTTTTACTGTTGCATGAAAATTAAAATTGACAAAAGGAATCCATTTTGCTCTTATTTCTTCTAAAGGGTACCTTTTGGAAAATATTATTTCGACATGCATGTGAAAGCCTCAGTATTGGTCTGTTCTGCTGTCACAAGAGCACACAGTAGAGATTTCCACAGTTTTAAATTTACAAGGTGCCATTGGAAGCAGTGTTTCTGCAGCAGCACAGACTGATCAGGGGCCACTTCACGGGGCTACTTCACCTTCCCAGGCAGTCACTTGCTTTCACAGGAGAGGCGTGTCCCTGATTTCCATGGCAGACAGTTGTGGTGCTGTGTGCTGCTGGTTCCTAGCAATTTTGTTCATCTTATTGTGCTGTCATACTTGGCAAAATTAAAGAAGTAAGAAAATGCTTTTGAAGCAAAATAGTTATCATTCAGGAATTTAAATGGCTCTATGTTCAGAGTGAATCAGTTAGAAGGCAAATCTTGTGGTTAATTGTATCAAAAAATGTCATGGTTCTCTACCAATGTATCAAGATGTAGCTGGGAGACCTTACTGATATTGAAGTGGAAATGCATAAGAAATACTTAGTGCATATGCTTTTTTTTTCCTATATTGTCTCTCAGTTATTTTAAACCTCATTATAACTGGTAAATTGCATAACACCATGCACTGCACGAACTGAAAGGGTCTGTGAATAGAAAATGGCAGTCAAGTTCCATCGCAATCAGAAATGCTGTTTTTAGGTCTGCTGAGTACTACTTCCCAAAGGTTTTCCATGGTTAAAATGTGATTGCTATAAGTGTGATAGTAGAAGCTCAGAAAAAGAACTGAAATTTCTTCTGGCATTGCTTGAAATAGGCTAAAAATACTCCTGCTGAACTGTGCTGGGAGTTGCAGGATTTTGTGTCAGGTGCTTAAGTTCTGTTCAAGTTTTACTTAGTGAAATGATCTCTTTTCTCACCACTTTTGTTACCTTTTAAGAGTAGCAAAGTCTTTACAAGAAACAGAACTATTGCTTCTAATATCCCTCTCTTCACAAAGTGTTGGAATTTTATAATATTCCTCAAATCACTCTCTTCAAGAAGCTCTCAGAGTTTGGTAATGAAGCTAGAGGCACTATTTTCTGAATACGTACCCCTTCTGTAGGAGATGAGCAGCACTCTAGATTCTTCCAGGCCTGAAGATCTTCTGAGGCACCTACACAGTCTGAGAACTGCAGCCTGTTCCCACAAGGCAGAGGAAACTGCAGCATTTGTACTTCTCTCCTGAAGCTCCAGCTGCCCTACTCAGCCCAGTGGTAACCATGTCTGGAAGGGTAGGTCAGGAGGATTGCTTTATAACCCAGCAGTACAAGGGAAATGGAGATACTGACAGAAGATCAAGACCTCAGAGAGGGATAAGTGGCTTTCTCTTAGAGAGCTGGGTCAACAGAAGATGCTTGACAATTACTCTGTCTGGTTTCTGGTATGGTGGAGCAGCCAAGACCAGAACTGTGTAATAGACTTTTTTCATACAGCAAAGTATTCAAGTTTTGAAGCCACTGAAAATCCCTAGGCTGGTTAAGGGCTTTACTTGGGCAAAACAGGGAAGTCTTTGCATGCTACCTGTAAGTTTTCAGTAAATTGTGAATTAGTAGAAAAATAAATTCTATTATTAATAATAAATTCTATCAACCTTTCATGAGCAGGATAATCAATTAGTAGATTAATCAATAATCAAAACTCAACCTGTGATGCATGTAGTTGTGGTAATATATAGGGAAACTTAAGATGCAGCTGCTGTTCTCTCCCAAACACAGGTGAACACACATTTCTATTATTCTTTCATTCCCTTGTCTTTCTGTCTGTAAAGTCACTGTGGCTTATATCAGAAAAACAGTCTGCAAAATTTAATTAAGAAAATAGAGTAGAACTCTCCCATTGCATTAAAAAGTCTTATGAAACTTTGGTAACATTCAAGATGAAATGATAGACCCTTTCCTTTAGTCAACCACAGGCCAGTCCTGGCAATAAGGTCCAGGTGAGTAATCATTGGGAAAAGCTACCAAACCTTGGATTCCTCATCCAGAAGGATTTTGCCCTTTGCATCCTTTTGTGCTTTTGAAAAGTGATCTTTCCCCCTTTATCACTTTCTACCTCCCTCTTTGACCTTCTTGCTCCTGTCTTTTACCCCATTCCAGTTCTGCACCCCTCAGCACTGTGCTCCAGGCAGTTGTAAGGACAGAAGCAATTGCTGATGCTTCATTAGCTTAGTGATGCCATTTTAGCCACATCCCTTTATGGATGTATCTGGATGCTCTGCAAAGTAAAGCAACAGAGGAAAACTGGTCTGTTTCACAGGCTCTTGTTTTCTCTGACAGAAAGTAAAAAAGGAAAGATGAGAGGAAAGGCATCTGTGTGCCATACATTTAAATGACTCAGGCAAGGCTGAAACTCTGACAGGGCAGGACAGTTGCTAGAAGGCAGTGGGCAGTAGGACAGAAGCTCTGCTTTTGGTCTTGTTGGACTGACTGTGATTCTAGAAAGGAGCTGAGAATCAGCAGGGAAGGATAAGGACTTATTTTTGATTATGGAAAAATACTATCTAAAGGAAATGAGATGACACAAAGGGGCTGTAGATTCTTCATGTTGAGTTTAAATGTTTGAGCCTGATTGCTTGTCAGGACATTGCAATCCAAAGATTAAAATAAAAAGGAAAAAACCATAATTGCTCTCTCTTGTGGTATGATTACCTTCAATTTTGTGATAAGATGACTTTGCTTTGAATAAGGTAAGGTACTAATTGCACTCCTGTGCCTCTCCTTCTTCCTTGTACCCTGTGGTGGCAGAGATCAGCCTCGCAGATAGTTGCTGCTCTCCCGCCGCGCTGCTGTGCTGTGAGTGGGTAGTGGCTGCTATACAAAACACAGGTCTGGCCATAGAGGGAGGAAGAGCTGTGGAGCTTTCAGTTCCCACATCTCTGCATGATTCCAGCCCTCTGGTTGACAGTGCACAGTCATGTTTTGATTGCCTGAAATGGGGAGGGAGATAATGCAAACATTATCAGGCATTCACTGGAGCCGCAACATGAAGGGAAAAATGACTGCAAATGGCTGAAGGGTTGTGTTAAATCTAGGTTGTGTTAATTCTGTGTGGTTTGGATACTTGTTTGAACTCTTCACCCTAGGTTTCCTCACCCATTCTTGCTGTCTGTCTTCATTCTTGTGATCTGGCCATCCATGAGATACCATGGCCATCTTCTCCTTATTCCAGACAGCCAGAGCAGTGACCATGGTGTGCTGGCTTTCTTACAGGCAGACACTTCTCCTTAACTTTGACTTCTGAATTTTTCTTTCAATGAAGCTAGAAGGAGGTTGGAGCTTAAGTTGTGCTGCTGCATTTTAAGTATATATTGCTGTCAAAGATCCTTAAAACATGTTGGGTACAGTTTCTTTTTTGAGTTTTGTACATATTTAGGTTTTTTTTTTAATAACAAAAAATTACATTAATAACTGTGCATTAAATAGCCATTTTTAATTCTCTATACTGTCTAATGTTGACTCCTACTGCTATTAATAGTTCATGTGTAAATGCATTAATGTGCTAGAACTACTCTTTAATACTTATAAAGTCATTTCAGAGATGTTAGCAGGCATTATCTCCATTTTACAGAAGGAACAGAGGCATGGAGAGATGAAATACAGTGTCTCAAACATCCTCTGATTCTGGGTAGCCAGAATGGTGTGTCTGTACCCATGCTCCCAACTATGCAGCCCTTTTCGCCAGTCTCTTTAACAGCTCAGCTTCGCTGTGTTCAGTCACGACACCCTCCTCATCCCCCACCGTCTCGTTTTGTTCACTACATACCTGCCAGCTTTCTCAGCAAATGAAGAAGGGTTCTACAGATAACTAAGCTTTCTTCATTATCCTCTTGAAAAGGATAGCAGCTTGGGGCATGAGTCAGCGTATGACCATGTAATTAAAGGCTGTGTGGTGTCCATTCTGCAGCAGTAGTCTGTGAGGAGCTGCAACTCCTGGCTCCCATTCTAATGCCGCAGTAGCATCTGGTGGCTGGAGCAGCAATTGCACATGGAAAAATGGATTTTCAGTTCCTTGAGTTATAGAGCTGGGAGGGGCACATCCTTCTCAATATTCCTTTGCACTTTCTGGGGCTGGAAATTGCCATATGGAGACAGAGCATTAGAAAAAGACATTATTAGATTCAAATACGCTTCTACAGGATGCATATTGGAATAATGCAGGCACCCCATAAAATCTGAACAAATTGGAGTTTTCATAGAGAGTGAAATAAGGCTTTTCTTTGACCTTGGTGTGTAGTCCCTTCTCCAAAATATTGAAGGGCTAATTTTTCCTTATAAAGCACTGGAGTTTGGGTTATATCCTGCCTGGTAACAGAGAAATGGCTGACTAGCAGCTGCTGAAGATTTCCCTGCTGTTTTCTGGACAGATATTGATGTGAAATGATGGCAAATGGTTTAGGAACTTAATGTGATCATTAAAGAGGATGATCCAAAATGCTATATATACCTCGTGCAGCCAGCTCTACACGTTGCATAAATTCTCCTTTCTGCAGAGTAGAAACTAGGAAAATCAGGTTTCATGAGACCAAAATAAGATCTCTTTCAGAAGAGAGTAGTAATTTAAAATCCAAGTGATTCGTCCTTGCAGTGATACCGTAGTGGTGCTTTGTCCATTCTGGTTACAGTTCATCATCCAACAGGTTGGAAACTATGAAGACTATATGCACATTCTGAAAGTGCCCAGCAAGCCTTTTAGCCATGAAGGGCAATTTCAAAGCTGACAAAGCTCAATGTTTAGAAGCTGTGTGCTTGGCCCCACTTTTACCTGGTGAATGTGTACTGAGGGAGTGAAGCCTTGTGATTGCACTTACAGGAATGTCACACATTTTGAGTTTCTCTCCCCTGACTCCCTGTTGGGCTTCTGCCACTGTGAGATGACAGAAGGGTTTCAAGCCTTGTCCTTCCAGGGGCTTCAGGACAGCCCTGGACATAGATAGCCCTGACTTTTCCATCCTACTGCAGCTTCTTCCACAGTTTTTCAGTTGGGAGATCCCTGAGTCCATTACTTGCTGTCAGGTTGTGAGGGGAAGCTGAGAAGGAAAGAAGAAACGTAGATAAGGTGCACTAGATAGAATACTGGGGAAGAAATTCCACAGCATAGTTCTGCAGATGAGCAGTTCCTACTTTTGCTATGTTTCTCCTGTTTTTCTAAGTTGGGGAGAAGGCATAGTTGAGTCTCTTTCTGCCAAGCAGACACTGGTAGAAGGCTTTGGTGGCAATGGCCCATAGTTTTGATGGTGCTGCACACAGAGTTTGGCTTCAGGTAGTGGCAGGATGGCTTTACTATGGTGTCACACAGATGCTCTGGGGTGGCCTGCCTGCCTTGTGGGGCCATGTTGTTTAAAGATTTTCTGCTTTCAGTTAACTGTGCTTGGCTGAAGTATGGGAATAAACTCATTTCTCCCCATGTAATGTGAGTTCAAGTCAGAGTTTCTGTGCTTGAAATGCTGATTTTTTGCCCTGGGATCACAGGGTTATACAGCTTTGCAGTAAAAACTCTGTTCTGTTGACTTCAGTTATTTCCTAGTAGGAAAAGGGATAATGTTAGTGCAGACTTCTTCTGAAGATTATGTATTCTTGCTTTAATATCATGCCATTGAACAAGGCCTGATAATTTCATTGATAAACATTTTATATCTTTTCTAGGTATAAAGTAGAAGATTTGGGTTCTCCTTCAGTGCTCAAGGAAAATTAACTTCCTTGTCTGTATTATGCTTTTTACTCAACACTATCCAAACTCAGAACACTTTGCAAATGTACAAAAACTATATCTGTGTTATAACACATTGATTAAACCAGAACAAATCACATGGTGGCTTCTGGAATGTCTGACTGAAACTGAGCTTGGAGCTGAACCTACAGAAGTTTATTCCTAGGCTTAGGAGTTAAATCTATATAGCCCAAATGCTACAAGGGTGTGAACCTTTGTTCCCTCTTGGGACTTAGTACATTAATTAGTCTTTTATGGCTGCTAATTAGCCCTTCCTGCATCTCAATTTCCTGTTCTGGACTTTTAGGGATGTGATTTTCAAACTTCACTGTCACCTTAGAAATGATCAGTTATATAAGTGGATGTGTTCTTGCTTTCCCATGGACATTGGCTAAATTTCCAGATTTTTTAATGCTCTAAGGTATTTTAAACAGTAGTAAATACAGGATAATGTTTGTTAAATGAATTGAAAGCTGCAGATTTCAAAAGGTCAAGTATATTGAGCATGACAGCAGCTAGTTGAAAATAATACCAGAGGAAGCTGTCGGACAGCAAAGGTTCCTTCTGCACCAGGTGAAGTAGGTGGCTACAGTGACTTTTGTGCTGAAGGAGCATGTATGATCACTTCTTAATGAAGTCAGAGTGTCTTGTGCTGTCTACCTGTGTTGTAACTCCTGATACGGAGTTACATCTCCATATCCAGTTGGGGAAGGTCAAGGCTGTAGCAGGTGATGCAGGCAGTGACAGGTTTATAGAAATGTGTGAGAGCAAGCAGAGAGAAGTTACAGGTTAAACAAGTACTTGCAAACATTACACTTAACGTCACACTGTCCTTCAGAAGATCCAGTGTACTCTACAGTGAGTTCACAGCGGTCATTTTGGCTCCAGTAAATATCACCAAAAGTTTAGGTCTTTTGTGTGTTTATCTTAGAAAGTTAAGTTACAATGTCCTGCAGTATTTTTTTTTTTTTGTATCTGAAACACCTTGTTTCATCCTGGGGTTTCTTGTTTTTCTTCTCAAAGGAAAAAGAACATGTGTTTCACTCTATTGGTCATCTAGCTTGATGCTGGGAATCCTCACTGTGCTGTGCTGAAAGGTTTCCATGGCTTTGTCTGTCTGCCTGTTGCTTTTACTGCCTCTGAAGGTTACAATTTGTGCTGGTGAATGAAAACACACTGTCATGGTTATTATGAATCTGTACTCAGAAACAAATGAAGAGCATGATGAAGAGAGCATCTCCTGCCAAATAAGAAAAGAGTTAAGTTTGAGAAACAAATCCATTTTCTGACAGCTTGTGTTCCAAATGTCTCACTTCAAACCTTAGGCAGTTCCAGGCATTAAGTGCTGTGAATTACAATAGTGGACAAAGTCAATTGCGACTTCTACTTTGAGTTCAGAGTAGAAAAACTCTCTAAATTAAATGTGGTGGATCAAATCCTCAAAGGTTTGCAAAGGCTGGCTAGTGGCTAACTCTTTCTCCCTTCTGCAGCAACAAAAATGACCCTGGAAAGTTCGTTTCTGCAGAAAAGGTCATTTAAGTAGATGTCCTACTCCACGTGAGACAACCTGCACAGGAAGAGCTCAGTGCTTTGTCTTGACTGTCTGCATATTTCTTGATGTGAATAAGGTTTGGCCTTTATTGCTCGCTTCATCTCATCCCTATGCTATGCTTGGGTAAAGCCTCATCTGTGAGATACGAAGAGACATTATGGAGATGGCTGCTTGTGCAGTGGAGCGTGTGGTCGTTCCAGCTTCACGGTAATCTGCGGAACTAGGTGAGATAGCAGTAGTATGAAAATGGCATGTCATGTTAGTGGGGAAAAACGAGCTGCTGCTCACTATCCCCTCCCTACATGTCAAAGTAATCCTGGTTCAGCATTTCTTGCTACCCTTTGACCTCTTGCCACACTGGTGTTAAGCCAGTTGTGGGAATGAAATGTGTTCTGTAAACTCAGGTCAGTTCTTAATGGACAATAATTCAAATGAAGAGACACATAATTAGTTATAACTACTCTAATTGACATGCTTTTCCCAGGACAGCTCCAGTGCTCAGACAGCAGGAGCATGGATGTTGTTAACCAGGGCAAGTGTGAAGGACGTCCCACTTTTGTATGTCCTGTTTTTTTTTTTTTTTTCCCTGGGTCAGATACACAATAACTTTGCTCCAGGCAAAATTTCCTTCAGGTCATATGCATATAGACAGCTCCCACCTCAAAACCAGCCAAAAATTTCCTGCCTACTTCAATTACAGTGAATTTGAATGCTGTTACAAGTGATGACAACAGCAGCCAGTAAATATTAGGTGACACTGCAGTGCATGTGTCTGCTGTGTTTTTCAAGCATTGATCAGACTCCTTCCTTCCAAGTAGGCCAGTCTTAGGTCAGCATTTAAGAAAGAGTATTTAATATTCTTCAAATTACCATAAACTTGAAGCCCTTATGTGTGGAAGTGCAGAATACAGAATTTTTTTCAGTGTGTGTACTATTTGTAGCAATAACAGCGCACTGACTTTTTTCTTCCTTCTAGCTTAGGACATACGACTGAAAAAATGTTTTAATGGAGTGCATGGATATTATATATTATTTTAATTGGCTATCTTATAACTGTACTGCCTTTAATTTATTAAATATAGAAGAAAAAATATTTATCTTAAGTCGAGCAGACAAAAGTAGACATTCCTGCCAAGTGGAAAACTTTCATGAGCTTTAAGGTCCTTTTTAAAAATAACTGCAGCCACTGTGCAAGTTTTTAGTAATGAAAAAACTGAAAATATTTTCTTCTCCATCTTAGGCTCCCTCAGAGCTGCCACAGACTCCAGTCATCTGCCAGCCAGTCATAAAAGAAAGGCATTTTCTGAATGGAATGCAGATACTGGTTTCATACGCAAGAACAGTCAAAAGGGCACACAAATTTACATGTGCTACTAAGCTAATAAGTTTTGATGATTTATGTTTTTAAACCTGTTTCTGAAAAGCATTTAGTGTAATTCTAACAGTTTGAAAAACAGTTGAATGTCATCTGCTGGGTTTTTTTCCTCCTGAAAGTCTGTCTCCTGCCTGCCTTAGTAGTTAAAATGTGTCTCAATTTCCATCGTTTATGCAGGCATCCTATTAATTGAGGGGAAAATCTTTCTAGACCTTTAGGACAGCTTCTGGGATCATTATTTTAATCCCAGGGAGTTTTGTTCATATTATATGGTAACAAATGCACTTTCTTCTAGACTGCATGCACAGATTTTAATCTGCTGTAATGCACTGGGTTTCAGCCATTTCCTTACTGCAAATGAATAATGAATAAGCTGTGGTTTGAAAGCTAATGGTTCAAGATGAAATCTGAATCTCATTGCAACATGGATGATATTCATTTGTCATCTCCATGGAAACATCTATTTATCAAGGCACTGCAGCTAAGACTGTATCAAGAAAGTAAGCAATTGTTGGAATGCAGAGCTTTTGCTGGAAAGCAGACTTAGCAAACAAAAGATAGGATTATGCAGGACTGTGGCATTATTTTTGAAATAGGAAAATTTTTTTTAAGAATACATAAATCTTTCGCCTTGAAGGATATGGATTTGCTGTGTTTTGAAATGCTGAAAAGTATCAGTAGAATGAGGAACAAAAAGCAAAAATATCCTGGGAAATCTCTCCCATTGTCACCTGTTGTGGTCCATGTGCTCTCGGGAAATTTCAAAGCTACAGAGTTGTCTGTCTTTCTGTATTCAAAGTGCAGCATCGTATGCCCCTTGCATATAACATGACAGCTATAAACTTAACTGAATTTAACAGCTAGTGCTGCTTAGCAGAATTTTCTGTGGGGCACATGAAAATTCCTTAAAACAGAGCCTGGGTTAAATCTCTTAGTGAGAAGCAGGGGACTTGTGAAGAAGGCCCAAAGGTATAGTAGGTATCGTTCCTCAGGATTGGGCTCACTCTTTCTTCTATTCCTTTCTTGCTTAAGTAGTCACAATAGTGCAATCCTGAAACACTGTTTAATATTTCATTTCATAACCGGCTTGAATTTTTAGTTTTATGGATGTAAGCTGTGGACTCAATTTTTTTTTTTTTGTACTCTTAAAACAGCCTTCATTGTGTGCCAGGAGGTAAACTCAGAGCTTGTGAGGCAACAGAAGAAGCATGAAAAGCTTTTTTTCTAACTTCTGTATATGGTGTGTTTCAGCTTTTTGAATCAGGGAAGAGCTTTCTTGAGCTGATTATGCTCTCCCCGAGGAATGCCACATGCCCTTGCTGGGGCAGGTGATGCAGAAGGGAAAACAGCCTTTCCTTCACTCCAGGGTTTGGCTGAAGTTTCCACAACTAGACAAAGTAGATACCCTCTTCCTCAGGAGCATGGTCAGGAATAGTTTGGCCTCTGGGACAGGTAGTCAAGACAGGTAGCTTTGTAATTTGATATCCAAGTAAAGTTGCTGATGAATTTGTTCACAGGACAAACTGAGAGGGATTGGTGGGGGTGAGACTTGTTTCTGGAAAATATGGGCACATAGTCTGCTCTGTTATTTAGTTCTGTTTCAGTTTTGTTTATGAAAGGGACTTAGATTGAGGTTGTTTTTGGTTCTGTTTTCTTTTTAAGGGAATGAGCTATTTTGAAGAATTTTTTAGATTCCTGTCATGGTTTTCGCTTCTAAACCTATGTAAGGTCTCTTTATCACCCTTTACAATTAGTTTTAAAAATCAGGATTTTAAGAAAAAAAAAATTCAACTTGATTTTGCAGTATAGTTACAATATATATGGCTGTCCCAAAAATAAGGCATACATTTAATTCCAGCATGTAAGCAGCCCTTGTGGCAGAGGGAAACATACTTACTTTGACAAAAATGGTGCAATTTTCTTGTTACACAAAGCTCATGTGTACACTTGAATTGATGTCCTCTGGCCATGGTCGTGATGTTCTCCTGTAGTGCCTCTTGTCCCATGTTACTATGGAGAAGGAAGGTGCTTCAGTAGGACCTGATCGTTAGCTCCAATTGTCAAACATGTACCCTCCCCAATTACTTCACAAGGGCAGAATATTCTTCTACTAGCTGAGAGCAAAAATACATGAAGAGTAAGAAGTGAGACAACGAGGTGGGAGTAAGGCAATTGAGGCAGCGGATATTAACGGGAAAAAGAGTAAGAGTGGGAGGGTGATGACAAGAGAAAGTGAACTAAAGGAAAAAAAAATCACAGAATCATAGAATTGCTGAGGCTGGAAGAGACTGCTGGAGGCTGTCTGGACCAACTCCCCTGCTCAGGCGGGGTCACCCAGGGCAGGCTGCCCAGGACTTTTTAGTGCGCAGATGGCTTTATAGTGTCTGAGGCTAGAGACTCTAACACCTCCCTGTGCTAGTGCTCAGTCACTCGCATATTAAAATCTTTTTCCTGATGTTCAGAAAAAATGTGAGAAAATGTGAAGAATAAATTCATGCTATGAGTGGGGGGAAAAAAAAAAAAAAAGCTTGGGTGATTGCCCATAGGCAATTACAGCTTTAAGAAAAGCTAAGTTCATGCACCTGAAGTGCCAGAAAGGGAGAAAAGCCTTCTCTTGGATTTCTCACTGTTAAAAAACTAGAAATCACCAGTTTTGAAGTTCAGCAATGACCGCTTCACTGAGGATGTAGGAGAGTTCACTCATGATCCTTATTTCCCCTTTATCTCTCCGTTTATTCGCTGTTTGGCCCCGTAAGCCTGCCTGGATCTGAGGACCGCAGGCCTCTGTGTGTGCCCGGCCGCCGGCAGGCCCGGCGGCAGCGCAGCGCGGTGCCGGGAGCGGAGCCGGGGCGGGCGCGGGGCCGCAGCTCCCCCGTGTGTGCGAGCTCCGCTCCTGCCTCCGAGCGGCACCCAGCTGCTCGCTCTGGCTGCCGACAGCGCCTCTGCCTGCAAATCAGCGCTCCGGTGCCGCGGCTCTGGCTTCTAACGCCAGCTAAACTAACGCGAAGGGACGGCGACCCCAGCAAGTTCGGCACACGTTGCTGAGAGTTTGGGGTCTGCTCTGGGTAGTTAAAATTGAATGAGGACCTCTGGAGCCGCTGCAGGCGGACCAGGAATTGTTTAGCCTCATTTGGAGGCAGTATTAGTTTCTCTGAATATTCACGGCTGGTTCAGAGGCAGGGCGGGGCTGCTGGGTCACCCAGGTGTGAGTGGGGGATCCTGAAGTGGCCACTGATGAATTCGGCAAGGTAGACAGTAATCTTTGCACAGGAGGCGTTTTAGAAGATGCCCCAGATAGTGACTCGGATCTTACTGTTTTCCTGAGCCCTTAAGTTGGTTGAGTCATTGTACCATTCAAGTGTGGGTGGCTTTTCCCTGCATGAATATTTTTCCATTAACTTCTGGGTCACTTTAAAGGAATTAATACATTACTTGATCAAGTTTCTGTTTGCAGAAACAAGTTCTAATGTACTCTGGAGGATCTTTGGCTATGTCTTACAAATCTCTATTAGTGCTCTCTTCCAGTGTTGTGTCACTGTTTTGTCACTCTTCCACACTGATTCACAGGTTTAGGAAGTCTTAAGACAATTAGGGATGCTGAGTAAATGTATTTGCAAAGGTTAACTAGAGGCTTTTATTGACACTGTAAGCTATTATGTCTGTGAGACACCTCTTGTCTCACAGTAGTGAGACACCTCTTGAAAATTATTCAAAACACTTAAAGGTATGTTCTTTCTCTAAACCACTTTTTCTGAACTCTGTTTCTATTCAGAAAGAGAGTATTCATGAATTTAACTTTGGTGAATACATTCCCTCTGTGTGTAGTGGCAGGTAAAAATAAATATGATTTAATGTATCTTTATTTAAAAGGAATATGCACAAATAATACATTGCCACGTAAAAAGACCTATAATGCATCTTTCTGGATCCTAACTCCTGCCTTACACAGATCCATAAGCGGTGGTGCTAAAATCTCTGGCTCCTACTGAGAGCTTATTCTGGGTCCTTGTGGGTTATTTCTGTACCAGGTTACTGCTCTGAAGTAGGCATTTTGTATGCTTTCAGGTTCATTTTTCTTACAGGAAAGGAAAGCATGACCACTTCTGGCTTCAGCAAAGAAGGAAGATACTAAAGGCTTGAACAAAAGGCAAAGGAAGTACCTTTAGAAAAAATGCAAAGGGGTGGAGGGAAGTATCTTGGGGTGTTGTAGAGTTTGTTTTTAAAACCTTTCTTTTAAATGATTGGGAAAACTCAAGTAATTGGGTGCATGTTTGAGATATTTTTGGCGAAGTGAATCTGTTGCTTGTTATAAATTTGCTAGAAAATTGTAATTATGTAGCAAACACAAACCAAATGTTTTTCATATACGTTGTTGCCTAACTTGCATTGAGAAGGGTAACTATGCTGAGAGCCCTTGAACAGTTTTAAAGCACATGGCAGCACTCTGCAAGCTTGCTTGTGACGGTGATTTCTCTGTGTTCACATTCCCCTTTTTCAGGTTTTCCTTTTAAGCAATAAAAAGACTTAAGATTTGGATTCCAACATCAAGTCATTACTGCACTATCTTTTAAGAAAGAAAATCCTCTAATTTTTTTTTTAAGCACTACCTGCACTTGCTGAAAGGAGTTACCAACACTTCCAAAGTAGTGAAACCAGTTGGAGTAATTGGAGCCTTGCCATTAATATGAGAGTGCTTATCCCCTGTCACATGCCTAATGTTTGTGAATATCATTCAAGGACTCCTTGAATAGTCCCAGGACTAAGACTGGCTCATAATTGCTTCCATCCCCATCAGAGTGTGTCACCATCTGTGACTGTGTGGGCTGTGTATTCAGTTCCTTCTTTCTGCTTTTGCCTCACTTGGTAATTATATTTTTTAGTGTTGCACAAATGACACAGATTTAACAATTAGCATATCCACAGCTCCATCTTTGCTCTCAGGTGGTTAGGATACTTTCCTTTTCCTCTGCTTTGCTTCTGAGCTGGCAACCTATTTCTTTCAATTTCTCAGTTAACAAAACACCCAAAAACTCCCCAATCCACCACCACCAAACCCAAATGCAAGCACAGGAGAGATTCAGGCTATGACATTTCACAAATATACCTAAAATTAGAAGAGATAACCTGATTGGACAAACCTTCATCTTTTTTTTTTTTTTTTTTTCTTATAGGCCAGACATTTTTTGGTTCATTATGATGGCAGCTACAAATTGATCCTGGGATTTTTAGATCAGTTTATATTGATACACATGGGATGTGTAGAGACAGGTATATGGACAGAAGTTAATTTCCTGGGTTGTTCAGGATGCAAAAAATGAAGTTGGGTGCTGTGTGGAGATCGGCTGTCCTGGGGATCTGGCCCTTTGTGCTGCAGAAGAGCATCTGTAATTTAAAAGGAAATTCAGAGACACAGCAAGGTGTTATCACAGGTGAAATTGCTTTTGGTGCAAATTTCCCTTTCCAACATGGTGCTATTTTCTGTGATTGTGTTTTTCTTTAGAACTTATCTGTGCCTAGCAGGCTTCTGAATTGCAAATGTGCTAAATTCTCCTACATTTTGTAATGTGACTTCTTTCATGTTGCTTTATCACATCATTCCCTATGAGATGCAGGATCTTAGAAGAAAAGGATTTGTAGCTGAAGGCTATTAAGTTTGAGTTCATAACAGGTAGTAGAACACAGGGGATACAATTCAAAAGATTATAAAGTTTTGTAAGGAACATCCTAACAGATTAATAGCTTGCTGCACTTCTGGACCTCCAGTTCAACAAGTTATTTGGGGCTGCAGTGCTTGAGCAGAGATTGCTTCACCTTTTTGATTTCATTTTGGGTTTGAGTCAAGTCTTTGAATGTTTGTTAAATAGCATAACATTTCCAAATGCATCTGGCAGGTATTTTTGGTATGGCTTTTGCATGTGAGTGATGCTGCACTGCCAGCAGAGATGTGCATCTGCATTAGGGTGTCAGTTTGATATATCTTATTATGTCAAAAATAATCAAAACAAATTCCTTTGGTACTTACTACATCTCCACGTGTTTCCTCTAAGCTATGCTACAGCTTATAATAAGTCAACCTAAGGGTGCACAGATGAAATTAAGCATGAATACAATGCTTTTGGCTTGTACAATCTATAAATACACAGCAGTCAGGTTAGTGATGAATGTGGAACGGTTATATGGCTGCAAAAAAATTTCATTTACATTTTCTTAGGCAATAAGTACTTTTGAAGATAAAGTACTTTTGAAGGTATAGTACCAGTATATTGTAATAATTTTAATCTTAAAATCAATAGCTCTGGATATTGATTCTTCATAAAAGTACCTCCTTTCACAGTTTATAGCTTAAATATTAAAAAAAAATTTTTCTAGCAAAATAGAAGGGATTTTGAAGGAATTCTTTTCTGTGCCATCATGCTGGAACTTTCAGATGTGCTTGAGAAAACTCTTCTTCAACTCTCATTGTAATATTAATTTATTCTATGTTTTGCTGGTGGGCATTTATCTGAAGCTTACACTGATTACATCTTAGCAGATTCCTTTTTAATTCTCAGATCTTTCAGAAGTCAGTTGTGACTCTGTGTTTAGCAGTACTTTAAAAATCCTTTTTCCAATTGTTGGCCTCAGGTTTTTTCTTGCTTTCTTTTTTGTCAGCTCTAATCCTGATGGTTCATGTCATATTCATGGATTTATAAACTCTGCTTATTTTTTGCTTGCTAGATTTAGTAATGTCCCAGGACTTGCTGTACTGAAGCACTCACAAGCAATAGGCTGTACTCCAGTAAGAAACTCTTACATGAGAAAGCAATCTCCATGTTCAGCATGCCTGAGAAATCTCAATAGTTGTAACCAGTCTGTCTGTGATGTGGAGACAGTGTTCTGACCAAGATGTCTCTTCACAGAGCTGGACTTAAAATTCCAGGTTTTTGTGATTATTGCCTGTGTCTGCTCTTTCTTCATCCTTAAGCTTTTGAACTCTTTCATGTTGTAAATTTCTGTAGGTTGGATTCTCTCTCTGCACATTTCCTACCTTTGCTGCTCTGTCCTAAGGAGCCAAAGCCCAGGGAGAATGGCAATTACAGGAATCAGAACCACTCCACCAGAATACAGATTACACATGCAGACCATGTTTGCATTGCTTAGTGTTTTTTTTCTGAATGATACAGACTTTGTCAATGGAAATACCTTGAATTTTTAATAGTTATTAGCAAGAATAATTCCCTGATTTATTTCCCAAGAAATGCTCTTGGGGAAATAAATAATTTGAACAGTGGCTTTGCTGCATAGATGCTTATATATTAATACCAATGTTTATTTAACATGCTCTCTATCCATCTTGTTAACATCTGTTGTAATAATGGAAAATATTGCCAAATAGTTTCAAGAGTGATGATAATGGGATAGTGTGTGTCTGAATGTCTGTTTGGATTGGATTTTAGATTTATTGTCCATATTCTGCACTTAGAAGAAAGGGAATTTCTCAATTTTCACTTTTCTTGAGCATAAAGAGCTTTAATGGTTGAATCATTTAATCTGGTTATTGAAAGGATTACTATTATTGTTCAGCCCAACTCCTCTGGGAGGAGGAGGGTGTTTAACCGTTTGAGCTTTTGCATTTTGTGCTATTTTATTGTCCTTATCATTACATGAAATGCTACATTATCAGCATACTTGCGTTGTTTTTGTACTGGTTCCAGCTGCAGTGTGCAGTGACTTGTTGAAACCTTGACATCTGTTTTCCCTTTTCCTCTTTTTTTTTCAGAATTCAACCATGTCGCTTTTTTTTCTGTGTTGCATGCTGAGCCTTAAGTTAGTATGTGTGTGCAGCCAAAAGCCATTACACATCTCACTTATGTTCCAGGCAGTTTATGATGGAGTGCTGTCCTGCATGCATTTTATTAATGATTATGCCTGAAAGAACTGGAGTTTATGGCATTATCACCAGAGTCCACCATTAGTCAGTAAGCTACCATGAGAACATTGTGTCATGGATATTAAGGTGCTGCACTGGGATTTTGGAATTAAAATGCTTTCAAAGAAGGGAAAATAACTCTCCCATCTCTAAATACATTTGGGTAGCTATATATTTTTTTGCACAGTCCATCTGCTACTTGAAATTGGTGGTTGAAATCTGGTTCTGCTGCAGGCACAACCAAAGGTGTGATGGGTTTGGTTCAGATATTAACTCTTACAAATTTCATGCTTCAAACTGCTTCTGTAGTGCATGCTCTCTCACAAGAGCAAGAAAGCCAGAAATGTTCCCACATTTGACAAAGCTGTGCTGAGGCAGGTTGCTCTGAGTTGAAAGACAAAAGAAAATCTTGGTTTTAGAGGTCTTTCTGGAAACTGCTCCTGGAATGCCACCTAATGTCATGATAGTCTCTAAATTGGATGTTTTCATAATGGCATAATGGTGTGTAGACTATAACTTTGAGCTTTTCATTTATCNTACCTAAAGCAAAATTATCAATCAAAGCTTTCCATCTGGATTTGGATCCAGACAGCCAGTAAATTTTATTTGGACCAATTCCCAGAGAAGCTGTGTTTTCTGCAGTCTCCAAGGGAAGGCTGTGTGATCTCCCAGTGTCTCAAAAAATGATTGCAGCTTGCTCCCACAGTTCCCAGCTGGGAAGGCAGAGAGCAGCATCTGGCCAGCCAAGCAGAGCAGCACCCAGCTTACCTCCTGCTGAGCAGAACTTCACAAAAATAAGCAGACCTCTAGAAAAATACATAGTGGATGGAGGTAAAAATTAATCAAATGATTCTGTTCTAACAGTTAATTGAAGGATTCATACTTGCCTTATAGCATGATTTTGCTATAAAAGCATCTTTTACTTGAAAATGGAAATAAGTGTTGTACACTTTCAGGTAAAATGGTGAGAGTGCCTTTTGTTGGAAAATTGTATTGATTTCAGGGAGAAGTTGCAATCAGAAGGCTTTACTGGTGTGCAGGTGTTTTGAAAAAGTGGTTTTTGAGAAAAATTGATTGTGTGCACCTTATTTTTTAGATTTATGGATGAAATGCAATAAAACTACTTCAGAAGTAGCAGGCCCCCTAATTCCTCTTTCAGGTAATGGACCAGTATAATGCATTTACTATCACAGTGAACACAACTGAGCAAAATAATTCATTACACCTAGCACTAGAAGCTTGCCCAGAAAAACATTTTTGTCTGTACTTTTGAAAGATATTTTCTTCTTATCTCCACACCTATAATTATAATGTTCAGAAATTGGCACCTGACTGCATTTTTCTTTTGAATGAATTTGTTTCACCTAGCTGGTCTCTGCCTCCTTGTTTAGCTGCTCTAAGCAACTAGAAGGATCATCAGTGAAAATTTGTCGTGAAATGTGAACAATGAAAATTTATAATTGCTTGTTTTTGCATATTTGAAAAACTTTGAACACAGACAAGAGAGAGTAGTCCAGTGCTCTGCTGTTCACAGCAAACAGAACAAAGCTGTGGATTTAATTTTTTTTTAATATATCTGCAGTGGTATTCTAGAAAGCAGTGTTATTCCAGCTGAGGTAAAAAATAATATTTTCACTTGTAACATGATTAGTGGTTGAAGAGCAGTTTGGGTTTTTTACTGCATGGCCTTCAAATTGTGGGGTTTTCTTTTAAAAGAAAGGAATTCATACAAAGGCCTTCTTCAGACGATCTTGTGAGTGTCACTGCTTTTTGAAGAACACACTGACCAATGCTTAAGATAGTTTAAGAGACTGCTCTGGTACCAGCTGCTTTTGTACAAGTGCAGTTGCAGGAGTACAATTATGTGCATGATGAAGTAAAAGCACAGACCATCTTGACAAAGAGGATATTAGCCATACTAGGATTCCTTGCTCCTTAAATCGTTGACAACATATTCTGTGCTTAGTTTTTCTGAGTATTTAAGAGCAGAATTCAGTCACAATAAAAAAAATAAAAAGCTCACAGGGACGTGGTATCTTTTTCAGCAAAACCCAGCTTTTTCAAGCTGGGTAAGTTGTTTCCTTTGTACATACATGTTCTGAAAGTCAGTCTCCAAAACTATTTTAGTACCTCTAACAAGGTCTTATTCAAGCACCTGAAGTCAAGGAGGTTTTATTTTGCTAAGTGATCAGAAATTAGAGAAATATTTCCTGTTTTTTAGGGTTATGTGAATACAGTGTTAGCAAATAGTTGCCACCTGTTTGGAGAAAAAATCCAGGTGGGCTGCTGGAGTCCGCACTTGGCGTGTCTGACCACTAAAGGGTAGTGTTGTATTGCAGCTCGTAAGGGAGAATACATGAATGAGGCAGAAGGAAAAAAAAAATCCAGATCTAGTTGAACTCTGCTATCAAGCCTTAACTATTTTTCCATTGGCCCATTAATTATGTCTTCTGCTGTTAAATCAGCCATCCTGATGGTTGATCTAACATCTATCAATGTCTGATTGTCTTGAAGAAGCATCTTCTCTTTAACATGAATTTATTTTGAATGTGTGAGGAGAGTTTTTTCTTCTCTGTTCGTGTACAAATGTTGTTCTGATGTTTGAATTGTGCATCACAAGCATGCTGATCTGTTGTGCAGTTGCTGTGGGATTTCATGGTGACTAGCAGGATTCGGTCTTCTCCAGTGCAAAAGTCACGTTCTCATGGCTCTTGTCCTGTCTGCCATGAAGCAGTTTTTGACAGGAGGAGTCTCAATTGGCCATGTTGGTGGTTCCTGTAGAGAAACCTTTCATGAATCTGAATGCTTCTCAGTATTGCAGTCACACATAAGCCCATGAGGTGTCTGTTGCTTTCCTTAATTTCTCTAACAATGAAACTTGTTTACTAAATAAGAGTCTACAGAGAAATTACTTAGGTTAAAAACACATAATGTTTTGAGCCAAAGTATAGTAGTTACTGTGCATTAGAACTGCAAACTTTCTGCTATCTTATCTGAATTTTAAAGGATTAAGGTGAAAACTTTTTAAGAAGAGCTTGTCACAAAGTGAACTTATTTCTCAACAGGAATGTGATGGGACATTTGAAAAACCTAATTCAAGTTGACTGGTTTTCTAGTGTGCCATCATTTAGTGCAAACCAGAAAAGTAAAATAGTGAAGTAGAACAGTATATTAAGATTAGTGTATAAAGCATAGTATGGGAAGGTTTTCTTGTCCTTATGAAATACTTTACTGACCAAGAAAGTCATATTTTACTGAGTACATATTTTAACTGAAGAAAGTGGGTGATTTTTCTGTCAGTTTTTTTTGCCAAGTCTGATGAAGATCATACAGGCTGAGCTGTGTATTTCACAGAATGGATGTTGATGAATACACACTTTGTAGAAGTAGACTGATACCACATCTTCAGCAGTCAGAAAGGGAGAGAAATCTCTGTACTGGTGGCAGAGGAAGCAAAATGAAGAGCAGTGGGTCCTGAGCCAGCACTGACCAACACGCAGCTGAGGGGACAATGTGTGTGAGGCAGGTGAAGCAGGACTCCCCAGGGCACAAGGATGCTGACTTGCTTTCCCTCTGCTCCTGTCAGCCAGCAGGAGAACAAGCTATTTCTGCTGCTTTTGAGGATGAAAATTCATGTGTCTTCAACTATGATGGTGTCTTGTGTTCATCTGATTTGGGGGGACACACACACAATGAGAGGCATTAATCTGCGATGTGGCCACACAGTGCAGTTGGCAAAGAGCAGCTCCAGCCGGTTGAACCCCTACGGTAACATCTCTTCATTTACAGAAACCCCCATGGTACCATCTCCTCTTCATTTACAGAGGGCACTCTTGTAATGAGAATCTCATGATAAAATGCTCTTCTTCACTGAAAAGCTCTCACAGCTTGACGATGCAGTTGTCACCATGGAGATTTCACTCCAACAGCAAAGAACGAATTTGGTCCCGTTTAACTTCAGGAATGTGTAGCAGATACTTCCCAATGGCTTCAGCTAAGCCACCACCTGAGGAGAGAACTTGGATCAGAAGCTGAGAAAGGAAGTGCATATAAACTGATGATAAATTAAATTTTTTGTAGGTGACTGTCTCTCCAGAAATGGCATGTGTGTAATGACAGATAAATGTGAAAGGGTATGAATAAAAGCCTCAGAGCCTGAGCCAAAAGGAAGAGAAATAGACTTGCCTTAACCTTGAAGGAAATATTTAAATATGATGGTCTGTGAATTCCAGCTGAGGTATAATTCCTTTTCCTCAGAAAGAAGGGAGGGCCTTGAGGAAAGGGAAGAAAAAAAAGAGACTTGCTATCAAAAGCATTTAGAAAGAACAGGTATTTTTCCTTCCCCTTCCCCAAAGGCCTTATCAATATGCTTGGATTTCTCATTTCACAGGAATTACGTAAAAAGCAGTATGGAATGATTAGTTTCTGATTTTCCTGAAGCTGTGAAATCTTTCTGTGCAAGTAACAGTTGATTGTTTTACTAGTCTGTCTTCTGAGGGGAGCTCTACACAATAAGCGGTGTGGTACAAAACTGAACAAAGCTCTGGGAAAGCTAATATGAGATGCTGGGAGATAAATGGAGTAATACAGGAGGTATCTTCTGATACTGCATTTCTGCTAGGATTAGGAAGTGATTTTCCCCCTCTTCTCCAATGTCCAGAGTCCTGCAGAGGAGTGCCACAAAAATGATCAGAGGGCCGGAGCACTTATCATATGAAGAAAGATCAAGAGAGTGGTCTCCAAGTTGCTGGGCATGGAGAAGGGAAAGCCCTGGGCAGATCTTATAGCAGCCTTTGAGAACATAAAGGGGGCCTGCAAGAAGTCTGGGGACAAACTTTGTAACAGGGCCTGTTACAATAGGACAAAAGGTTTTAAATGGTTTGAAATATTTTTTAAACTAAAAGAGGGTAGGTTTAGATTAGCTATTAGAAAAAATTCTTTACTGTGAGGGTGGTGAGGCACTGACACAGGTTGCCCAGAGAAGTTATGGGTGCCCCATCACCCCTGGAGATGTTAATGACCAGTGGCAGGGCTCTAAGCAACCTGGTCTAGTGGAAGATGTCCCTACTCAGGGGGTTGGACTAGAGGAATTTCAAGGTCTTTTGGAACCCAAACTGTTTTGTGATTTTATTATTTATAAGCTCTCAGGAATATTCATAGCTATCATGAGACTTGTTACTGACTCCCAGGATAGATGTCAGTGGGATAAATTCAGTATCTGAGATATTCCTCCGTGAAGCAATAGATAAAGAGTGGGTAAGTATTGCAAAGGTAGTGGTTAGTGGAAAATGTAGTTTGGCTAAGGGGGAAAAATGAAGGGAGAATACCACTCAAGGTCAAATTGAATCTTAAGGGGGGATTTTAAAAATTTTTTTAAACTTGAAAAATCAGCCAGAGGCAAAATAAAAAAAGAAAAATAGTAGTAGAGAAGTATAGTGAGCTCCTTTGACATGAATACCTGAAGAGACCTGCCTAAGAATTAAACATTTAGTCTGAGTGAGCCAAAAGTAGCAGGAAAATGAAAACGAGCTCTGTAATAAAACTCATAAAACTTGACACAAAATTAATGAGTCAGAGTCCTAAAATCATGAGTCATTTAGACACTGAGGTTTTTCCAAGGATAAAGCATTTTTTAGTGTCTTTTTTTGCTATCAGAGAAATGGTAATCAAACTCAACATGAGATTGTTTAAGGTTCAAAAAGGCTACTTTAAAACAGATTTCAAACTTCCCATCTGGCTGATCATGGGGTGAAGACTGGAAGGCAATTGCCACTGACTCTCTGCCTGCCCCCTCCTTTGGACTGTTCCTTCCTCACCAGCCTCAATTACCTCTCTGTCACCCTCTGTGTGTGCTCCTGGCTGGCAGCCCATGTCTCCTTCTTCCTTAATGCCTCATATTTTCCTTTTGCCATGCTTCACTTCTCTTTTGCTTTTCATAAAACTCTATACCCACTTATCACTTGAGTTCTCCTTAGAGCCTTCTGCATCTCTGTTGCTTTAACCACCTCATTTCTTTGTCATCACTTTTCTTTCCAGCTCTCTAACAGCCATGATGCCTGAGGACATGCCAGCTTGAGGTTTTCTCATTGCTCATCCAAAACAGCTTTCAGCTTTAAGTCAAATTAAGTTGTTATTAAAAGAAGACAAACACACAGAACACCTCCTCCTTCTTTTCTATCCAAGAACCCAGCACGATGGAAATTGTAACAAAGAAGTGAGATAGTGATCATGGTAGTTGTGGTGTAATGTGCTGGTGCTATGAAATGTTCCTGAATGCAGTGGAAAATTTTGTTTTCTGAATACGTTTTTATTTAAAAATATCTGTGTTTCAGTCTTAACTTGGTGTGTGGTCAACTTTAAAAGAATAGAAGAGAATTCAATTTGCTGTGAATGATATACACAACGAATTTAGTTCTGGGTTTTTTTTTTGTGGATGTGTTTTAAAATGGGAATTTAAAAAGTCCCTGAATACAATCAGAATACAGCAGTTACAAAAGAGGATTGCATCTGTAACTTTCATGCTTTTACTGAAAGGATTGATCCAATCACTCTCTCCATCCCTCTCTCTCTCCTTGATTCCCTCCCTCTTCTTTCTCTTCCTCTTTTCCCTTTGTCTTTCCCTCTTTTTCCCGTGTTCTCCTTTTCCTCTCTCCCTCCCTCTGCAGCTCCTCCAAACCACTTCTGACTGCCCTTTCTTACTTGTGGTGAGAGAATATAATCAGGTATTTGCTCTACACTCTGCTGTTCTTGGGCCATGTGCACTCCACAATGTGAAGCACAATTTCTGATGTCTTTTGTATATATAAGAAGGAGGGTCTCCATAAGAAGGAGGCCATCTACAAAGAGGTGAGCTTAAAAGTTTCAGGCCAGTCAAAGGAAAAGTACCCACAGTAGTTAGGAGATTTCTCTTTGGTTCCAAATGCTTGCCTGTTTAAACAAAGAAGGAAAAGTGAAGATAATTTTTCAAAATGCCTATAGTATATAGTGAATATGGTGCAGAGGCAGTCCTCAGGCAGGGCTGGAAGACAAGTTTGCTCCTCTTACTCCCTGTTCTCCTTCTGGGACAGCTCTGCTGATATGCTTTGTGCTTCCCTGGGAGCTGTGGCTGCCTGGCCCATCCAGGTCCTCCCTGGTCCCTTCTGGGGATGCAGCTGCTGTGCTGCTTTGACTAGAAGGTCAAAGCACAGCAGCAGCTACTGAGGTACAAAATAGTTTCGGGGTCTTCCTAGGTAGACACCTGTGTTTCCCACTGGAAGGGCATGTGGGTGTCTTGAGTTGTTTACTAGGGCAATGATGATTTGTGTGGAATCCAGGCTTCACTGTGTACAACTTACTCAGGGGACTTTAGGCATGACAAAATCTTCTGCCTCCTCTGTTTTTTGTGGTTGTGGCCAGGTCAACCAGTTTCATTTATGTGGCTTGCCTATAACCAAAACCTGTACTAGTGATCAATTTGTCTTTCTCACCATCAATCCAAGCACTCCCTGGCCTCTGCTAATGCTACTGTTATTTATTTATTCCCTTACAAAGTGTAAGAGAGACACCATTAATGTCAAATGACGTCTCTTTACCAGAAAGGTTTTTGTTAAAAAGAGTCACAGAGTATTTAGTACCACTTGTGTGGCAGATAATATTTTTTCATTTTCTTTTTATTTAAGGTGCACATTTGACTGCTCCTGCGCTGACTTTGTTTTTCCCTCCATGAGAAATAAAACCTTATTTGTGAAAAAGAAGATGGATTCTGTGCCTTGAAAACAACAGAAAAGTCCAAGGGAGGCTTTTGTAATTTGCTGATTTAAAAAAATGACTAATTTTAAAGCTGATCACATGCAACAGAGCACACTGACCACTAAAACACTTGTATAGTCCAGTTTAGGTGATAAAAATTCTTGATCTTCTAAACTCTAACTTTTTAGGAGCCATGTTCTCCAAAAGTGAAAATGGGTAATAAAAAGCAGGTCCTGTTGCTTAGCTGATGACTGGGTGTGAATAGAAAGTGTTTGCAGATTTCTCTCCAAAAAAGCCTGGAAGTGGGGGGTGCTGTGTATGTGTCAGATGCCTTTTAATTTCACTGCTGAGGAGTGTGAACTTGCAGAGAGGGCCAGGGATGCAGAGACAGAAGGGAAAATGCAGCCAGTGAAGGACATCTCAGGGCTTCCAATAGCAGTATAAAAGGTACTTGAAACCTTAAGAGAAGTTTCTCTGGAAGAAGATGGATTTGAAAGGAAATTATGTTCTTGCTATAACTTTTCTAAGAGCTAGAATTATAATTCCAAAATTATTAAAATTTCAGGAGGCAAGAAAAGCTGTAATTTTACATAGAAAATATGAAACTGAGGGCAAGGAGAAAAGAGGCAAGCATAAGAACACTCTAAATTATAAGTGTAAAGTTTAATAAAACCCAAAGATATCTAAGCACAAATTATGTTTTGTGTGTTAATCCTATTTTCTTTCTTATTTGCATTTAAATTGCACTGATTGAACCTGAGATGCTTTAAAAATAGGCATAGTTGAGCCTGGTTAATTGTTGCTACCTGAATTTTAATGTCTTGTTTAGGCTTGAAAGAAACCCTCCTAACTGAGCAGAGCCAAGCATTTTTGAATTTTATTAAATCAATTTTTTTTTTGGTCTAAAATGTAATTTGTATTCATGTTTATTGTCAAATTAGTTCAGCTTTGTGCCTAGAGTTGCTTATTGCTGGTTTGATTCTAATACTCTGCTTGGTATAAAGACAAATGTAAGTCATCACTCCCCAGAAGTGTGTCAAACTTGGGAAGCAAAAAGGAAATCACAGGATTTTTAATGTTATTCTGCAAATTAGTAGTTTTGTACATGCAGTGGGAGAGGTGGCAATTTCAGAGGAACTTGACTGAAGGGAAGAGCTGTTTGAAGTTTGGTGGGAGTATGGGGTGGGAAGATAGGCAGGATATGTCTTGTGGACAAAAAAGAAAGATGGGAAGCAAATGAGTTTATTTAAGCGTTGCTGAGGCTGATACACTAATAGAACATAAACTGAGTAGGAACATGGTAAAAAGCTCCATCAAATATTTACATTTTTGATGTTGGTGTTCAGGTAGTGTGTAGTGTTAAGATGACAATGGTCACAGAAATAGGGTTGTGGTGGATCTGAATTTAAAAGTACATGCATTGCTTAAGGAGAGGATAATTTAGGAAGAACCTTTGTCCTTTCTTTTTGTATTTATTTCATCTAGTTGTTGTTATCTCAGTTTCCTGTTTTTTTGTTTTTTGTTTGCTAATGTTCTACTTTTAAAATTGTTTTAATTATGAATATTAGTCTACAAGCAAGTCAGGACATGTACCTCTATTTGTCCTCTTCATGACATTTCTGCTGTAGAGGCTCATAACTGTTGTGGATGTCAAAGCCTTCAGGCGTGTTTCTGGGAGTGATGGTGTGAATTTTATAACCCCGAGACACCAGTTACTTCAGATTGATGGGGGTACTTTTTATGCCAAAATCTTATTAGGTAATTCTTTCACTTGTGTTTTTGTAGATTTTAAATGCTTTTTCTGAGAGGGCTTGTTTAGATGAGCTGGACTGTTCTTAACTGTTTTGTCAATTTTTAGAGACTGTTGATGTGTTGCTTTGCTGACTGTAGACTTGAAACTCTACTTGTGAAATTAGCCTGTTCAAACATCAGTGCACTATTTAATTACAAAACTTGATATAAAAATATTTAAGCAAACCTACTCTTTTAGAATCTTCTTGTAAATGTGAAGTGAGAACAGACTTTATTAAGTATCTTTGTGGCTTTTTAAAGATGGGTAGACATCTAATTTGTTTTTAAAATTTGTCAAAGCTGTATCAGTAAGTCCGAAGTCAGTTTTTGGTAAAAGTCCCTGATTCTTTGTTGAATATGATTCCATATGATTGGAAAGATCGAATTGTTAAGCAGTGCCTTGTAAAATAACTAAAAGCTGTTGTAAGGAAATCATAGAATAGAATGATTTAGGTTGGAAGGGACTTAGAGCTCACCTAGTTCCAACATCCCTACCATGAACAGGGACATCTTTAAATAAATCAGGTTGCTCAGAGTTGCATCCAGCTCTTGACTTAGAATGTTTCCAGGGATGGAGCATCTACCACCTCTCTGGGCAACCTGTTCCAGTGTTTCACTATCCTTATTGTAAAAAACTTCTTCCTTATATCCACTCCCTTTTAATTTAAAACCATTACCCTTTGTCCTGTTGCAACAAGCCCTACTAAAAAGCCTGTCCTCACCTTTATTCCAAGCCCCCTTTAGATGCTGAAAGGCTGCAATAAAGTCTCTAAAATCTCCTGTAGGGACACAAAAGCACACCAATGTAATACTGACTGTTCATATATGGGAGTAGTAAGAGCTTATCCTTTTCTAGGTACTAGAAGAATTATTCTCAGCTCATCTGACTTGACTGTTCAGCTTGGTGCCTTCAATGAGAACTTCACATTGACTCTGGCATAGAGGGAGACTTTGTGAAGGGGGCTTAGTTCACCCATGGGAGTTTGATTCCCTGTCAGAGAGATTTTGCTGAAATAACTGCATTTCATTCTGCATACAAAGCTGTAACCTTGTCTCATTGCAGCCAAATGATGGAGATGTGAACTGAAAAGCAAATTAATTACCCACTAACTACTGAATGGTACCCTGTGCACAAACAGAAGGTGTTTACCTCATACCATAGATGCATCATGTAATAAATCTGACAGTTATGGCTTTTTGTCTTATCTTTTCCTGCAGTGTCCATAAAAGTGTTTCTCACTTGTAACAGATGGTCAGAGCACAGCTTTGAAATTTATCTGGAGATGAAGCCCTGTTGATTCCATTAAAAGTGAAGAATTTTCATGCAGATGGAGACAAAGAGGGATTTATTGTTACAATTCTGATGGTGAGGTATTTCATACAATGCCTTCCTTTCCTTTTTGTTTGCAGGTGATGTGCCTTCAGGATTTTTTTGGAGATGATGACATTTTTATTGCATGTGGACCAGAAAAATTCCGTTACCAGGATGATTTCTTGCTGGATGAAAGTGGTAAGATGTATTTTTTAAATGTTTGCAATGAGAGTAAAGGGCAGATTTCCATATCATGCTAATTAAACTAAAGCAGTATCACCTGGATTGATTTCAGAAATAGAAGAAATATTTTAATTCAAAACACTGAAAATAAGAGAATTGAAAGAACAATAAAGCTGTCTGCCTATTGCAGCATAAAACTTGATTTCAGCCTGAATTTCACGTATTGTATGAAAAGTCGTGTTTGGTGGAATTTTGGTAACCAAGGTCTGTTGTGGTTTGGCTTTGAATTTATTCTGTTTCTTTATCACAATTTCTCAGGCTCCCAGTATCTACCATTGCGATTTAGTTAATGATTCACAAGTAATGTGATAAAGAAAGAAAGATGCAATTCTAAATGGAAGATAAATGTAATCAGCAAATGCAGACAAAGTCATCTGAGAAAATTCAATGAGTTCTCTGTTTTTTAGAGGCTGACTAATACAATAATGAAATCAGTGTATGTAATCCTCTAAAGAAAATACATGTTTTGTTTTCGGATACTTTTATTGTTACAAAGAATATTCCTGACTTGGGAATCACAGTTGTAAGGAAAAAGAAGAAAAAACAACTATAGGTTTTGTGCATTCAAACAAACAAAGCTGCCAACAACATTGAATTTATTTTTGTGTGTAACAAGAGACAGCAAAAGTTTTATTGCTTCTACACTCTTTCTGTGTTCATGGTGTCTTTGTAATCCATTGGTATCAAAATCTCTAATATTGTTTTAAACTATTAAAGGTCTGAAAGGACACTTGGCTGAAGAATCAGTCAGAGAAGATTTTGTTACAGCAGTAATCACTTCACAGTCATTATGTGTGTATCTGTTTAGCATCACCACTTCACCATGATTTTTGATGCAATTATGCTCTCACAGTTCAAGATGGTGGAATTGTATTTTTTTGACTAACCTGTGAAGCTGGAGGGCCTCTTGGTTTACCCAGATCCAGACAGATGCTCCGTTAGCCTGTGTAGGAGCAGAAGGCGGCAACTTGCGCAGACCTGACTCTGTGAGTTGAAGGATGACTCTGAAAAAGGAGATGTCTTCTGGGCACAGGAATGACCTTTTGTGTCAGGCACAGACAGAAGCAAGGACATCTTCTGCGTTCCTCTAGAGGACCTTATAATACGGAAATAAAGATCAAAATAAAGCACCAGATCTGCACTTTGCAGTAATGAAATTGCTGCAGTTGACTCTAAGGCAAAATGTACCAATGGTGGAAAAAGTAGCTTTAGTCCTTTTTAGAATGGGAATTAGGAAGGTGAGGGGGACATTTGACCAGCAAAGGAGTTTCCCAAGTGGCTTTGTGCTCAGAATGGAGGTCCTTGCCTTCAAGGACAGGACACCCGGATAGTTGACTGTGTAGTCAGCTAGATAGTTGATAGTTGTAGATAGTTGTTTCTCTCATCTGAAGGATGACACTGGTGGCTGCCCAGTGTCTCCTCACAGTGAACCCTGTGGCTGTTTTTTCAGCAAAGACGCAAGAAATGCTGACAACAGATTTGTCTAATTCCCTTTTGGAAGTATGTAGCTGGTTTTTGGAGGTCTAATGCCAAAGTACAGACATAGCCTGACTCTGCTTAGTCTTTGTTTGTCTGACATATCAACATCTCTTTGAGTAAGCAATATCTTTGTCTGAAACTTTGTTGCTTAAAACCATTTTGTACTGATCTTAAAAAAAGAGAAATCCTTAAAATCTGTGCTGAAAACACAACTTTAGCTATTTGTTGTAGTGTTTGCTTTTCTATCAGGTAAAGATTCAGTGAACATTGACTTTTTTTTACTGCAGGAGTGAAGAAAGGGGAAAAAACCAGATTTCAGACTGTGTCTCTTATTCCTTTGAGAAGTGTACATCAACTTCGCTCTCTCGTTTTCAGGAGGTTTGATATCAGAGAACTTGTTTAGGTTGCTTGCCAGTAACAGCTGATGTACCAACTGATATGCATCTAGTCAGCCTTTTCTAAGCAGGAGCAAGAGTTGGAGGGAAAATAATTTTTTAAAAAGGAGCTTTTAACTTGTTTTGCTTGGCAGATGAAGTTGTGCAATCACAGTGCTTGTCTGTACATTCCTCATAGTTAATCTAAGAATATTACAAGTATTAGGAAGTGCTGTCCAACTGTGCAGGGCTTGTAAAACCTGTCTCTGCTTCTCTGAAAAGCATTTTGAAGCAACACTCTGCTGGTTTGTCACTACATCCCTCCAGTATCCTCTAGGTTCAGCCAGATGATGAGAATAACAGTGAAGGTGTTGCAGCAGGAGGACTAAAGAAAAGCAAAATTTGAAGGCAGGAAAGAAAAGTAGATAGAAGAAATATATAAATAATCAAGGTTCTAGGCTTTTGGGAATTACTTCTGAGGGAGGGAGAGGAATGCCATTGTTTTGTAATCTGGGTTCAGAACTCCTGATACTGGAGGTGAGCAAGAGGCAAAGTTGGGGGTTGGGAAGCCAATCACCTGTACTGGGATTCATTGTAGCTAACACTAGGTAGCTGCATGTAGGTAGTTGCCTGGGACTGAGCCATTCCCAGTAGACATCTTTCCCAGTAAAAAAACCAGACTTACTGACAAAGTAGATGATAGATGTTTAGTTGACTCAGTTGAAAGTGGATCTTTTGAACAGTTCGTGTAAATTATGCTCAGAGATGTCTGGTTTGCTTCTCTAAAGGTATCTATATGCCTGATATAGCTGTTCTTGTCTACACTTTATGTTTTAAAATTGCTTAAAAAGCTTTTAGGATGAGATTAATTCTACCCTATCAGAAAGGAAAAGTCTAAAATTTCATCAATTTGCATGATTTCTAGTCATCTTTGTTTCTGCTGCTCCCATGGCTTGCTCTTGCCTTTGGATAGCACATTCTAAAAGCCATAGAATCAGAAATTTAGAAAAACCAGTCTAGAAGTCAGTGAATCAATCTCCCCATCTAAATGTGGGATTAACATTCCACATTTAATTTCTGGCATACTTGGCTAACAAGCTCCTCTAAAGCCTGTGATGAGGAAGAATCTCTATCCTATCAAGACATTCTGTGCCAGTGGTAAACTCTTCTTACTGTTTTTCAGCTATCTTCCCCAGATTCCCTTGCTATAAATGAAATCCATTACTACATTTCTTATCTACTTTGGCCACGGGAAACAGATTATTCCTTTTTCTTTGAAAAAATCCATGGGCTCATCAATTTTCTTTTCTTTAGGCTGAACAATTAGGTCAGCTTTGCTTTGACTTCAGGCTCAAACCTGCCCTTGAATGAGGGTATGTGTTCCTTCTTTATATCATCTCCCTTCTCTGTTTTATGTCTTTCAGGAAGAGGCATTGCATATCCCCTTGGCAATTGGCTTAGAAAAGTCAGTTAATTAGGGATCCATCAAAGAGAAAAAAAACAAGCAGTCCTCACTATACATTGCAGTTTCTTCCCTACCTGGATGTACAGATGATTTTCATGCTAAACACACTGTTTATTGCATGAAATGCAGAAACAATTGGCACCATACCCATCATAGTTCCTAGCAGTCATCTCCATATCTGACATGATCAGTAGATACGATACCCACACACACTTTGATCATGAGAGCTGCTGATGGGACATAAGGATGCATGTGAGTGGCCATAAAATTAAGAAGTAAATGCTTCTTGTTTGTCAAATGTCAGTAGTGATGCTATTTTCATAAAAAGTTTTTATAGGAAATGTAAGCACAAAAGCATTACATGAATGAAGCACACATTACAGCAGCTTGTAAGAAGAAAAAATTCCTCAGCGTGGAGTATGTGAGTGCTTCAGGCATTGTTAGCTTGCAGTTTTGGAAAGTCTCCCAGAAATCCCAGGTTTTCTTTAGCTTGATGGTTGTTCCATTTTCAAAGAAAAGGTCAGGGGATGCCTTTCAATAGCCCTTAGCTGTGTGTTGGCAAAGATTAAGGTTTAAGAGCCACTCTCACAAAAATATTTGCAATCAGCTATTATTTAGGCACCTAAATAGGATTTTGCAATGTGAGTAACTTATGAGATTTGCCCTAATTCAGAACATCTCCTTTGCCTCTACAGATACTTCTTTTTCAGCACTGTAAAATAGAGAGCTTTGAGGCTGGCAGTATCGGAATTAATTTTTTTTTTTAATTAAATGATTTTTTTATGTTCTGTTAATGTTTTCTGAGTGCTTTGGAATCTTCAGAGTTGCACAAAGAGTTGCAGACTTCATCATGTACTGAGGTGTATTATGTACAAAAAGCTGCAATCTCAGCTGGCCAAAGCCAGTGTCTCTGCTTCCAAGTAGAGTGTAACCAATACAGAATGTCTGGATGTGAAAACAAGTGCAGATTGCTTGTCAAAAGCACATATTACTGTTATGGAAACAATGAGAATGACTCTGTTTTTGGGGAAAATTAGGACTGGAACTCTGAAACCTAATTTCACTTTGACTTTGCTGGCCTAGCATCTCTGGGCCAGCAGTGTTACTGCTTCATCTTGCCAGCAGCAGACAACTTGCCAGGAAAATCTGAGTCCTGTGCTGTCTGCTCACACGTGCGTGTGTGCGTGGAGGCGTGCACACGCATCTGATCCAGGAACTGCGGTTGAGGTCAGGGGTATCGTGTTTATCCCTGTTAATAGCTGTCATGTTTCTGCAACCTTCATTAATCTGTCCTTCCTAAAAGAGGCAGGAAGGGGAAATCGGTTATAGTCCTCATCTACCCTGATTTATAGAACAGAGACTGATGTGTTAAGCAGCTTTTGGCTGGATTAGGAGTGGAGAGCATGCTGGCTGACTTACTCTGCCCTCATCAAAAACTCGTGCTTTGGCAATTGGAAAGTAATGGTGGGTTCTGGGGACTTCGAGATACAACTTTGCTTTCAGCAGAGGCATAAATATAAAGTGTTTCGCTGCAGTGTGATATTTTCAAATGTCAACAACTGCTGGGCCTTGGAAACAGATATTCTGTGTATGAGAAGAAACAAACTAAGTCCGGAGAGGCCAGACTCTTGACTGGATGTACCACTTAGACTAATGGTTCAGAAAGGCAAGAAGGAAAGAAGCTGTTTTTCCAATAGCTTTGCATCCAATGCCCCCTTTATCTTCCTACTACAGGACATCCATTTTCATCTCCACCCTCTCTTAGTGCTGTAGGCAGTTGCACAGTACCCTCAGCTCCCTCCCATTTGGCACATCAGTGCTTGTCCTCATTCCCTTCCTCACAAGAAGTACATTAACAGGGTCTCTCTTATATCCAGTAGAGGGACATTCCACAACTTTCCCCAAAACTCCAACCCCTCACTGAGACCGCCTGTGTCCAGCTGTGCTGGAAGTACCTCCCTCCCTAGGCCTGTGCATCCAGCTCAGCACTGGCTGCCTGGAAGTACTTGGCTGTATGGCAACATGTGAGTGACTCACTTGTTTCTGTTGTGTTAAACTCTTAAAAGGAGGATGCTGATCTTCAGTGAAATACTCAGAACAGGCTGTTAGCGTGATCGTCAGGTGGCTGTTAATATAATATCATGTGGCGTTCATTAAATAAAATCTGTAGTAACACTTGAGTCAAATGAGCTGCTCACATGAAAAATGCATTCACAGAACTTCAGGTTTATTCTGTGCAGCATTTCTCTTTTAATATATGCCTCTTTTATAGGTATGTTCTTGATTACAAAAGCCCACTTCTTTATCTTTTGTCTGCAAAGCTTTCAATATTCTCCACTGTGTCTCACAGGTGTACTTACTTGAGACATTGCTTCTCACCTTTCTGCCTGAGCCTGTCTAGCAGAGAAAGCTTGGCCACTTAAATCATAACAACTTTGCTTCCCTCCAGCAGCTGGCAGATTTATAGACATGAATAAGGGATGTTAGAGCTTTCAAGAAGATGACATACGTGCTTTCCAGTCCAGATTTACACTGAAATGCATGTCCCTTTCCCCGACTCCTCGCCATGCATGTATATTTGCATAGTTATCACTTTTCATCCATGTTGCAGTGAAGAAGTTTGCTTGTATGTATAGCTAGGAAAAACTGTGGTCACTTACAGCTTACAAAACAGCCATTGAAACTGGCCAAACAGTAAAACTGCAGTTAATGCTAATTCATTCTGCTCATTGAACCAAATGTTCTTCAATATGTTTTCTGCAGTATTTGCTTCCCCAGATGTCTGTTAAAAATAGCATGAATGAAATGCTATCCAATAAACTAGAACTGGTGGAAATTCCCGTTTCATTTGCATAATAAGGTTTGAGTGTGCATATTCCTTCAACCTTTTTCAGCAGTAAAGCTGATTTTGGATATAAAAGTGCTAAAAAATTTGTGCCCAAAAATATCAAGGATTTCCTCAATAATATTTACGTAGTAATAAATTGTATTTATGTTGGGAATTTACAAAACTTCAGCTTATTTTTAAAAAAAGAGAAATCGTTATTATGCATCATCAATTCCATTATCTAATGCACAAGGAAATTTAATCATAACTGCTAGTGTTATTAAATAGTAAATAAGAGAGTAGACTGAATATTTATTGGTTTTCTATAGCTTGATATTTTTGCTCTTTCATTTTGATTCTCATAACTTCTTGGATATTTAGATTAATCAGGTCGTCCATGAGAACATCTTGCTTACAGAACATTTTGACCTATTTTCCCAACTGAACATCTCAGTTGTATATCCAAATGAAGAAAGTGCAATTCCAATGTTTATGACCACTTTTCTAAACAAATTTTCTTTTCTGGGGAATAAACACAGAAATTTGGTATACACAACAGGGTAGATCTCAGGACTCAAGCTCTTACTTTGACTGTCTCATTTCTATTCCTTTGCCATGGAAGTTGCTTTATTTTGCAGCCTTTGATGATATTCCAGTTTGTATAATATTCCATTTGAGATCACAAGTTTAGTTTGGAGTTTGTGTGTTCAATCTGATCCTCAGAAGATGGTAGCTTCCACAATAGCAGCTCACTTTCAGTTCTTTTTAGGAGAGATTCTTAATTTTACTTTGCCAGTTCTAGTGATAATGGAAGTAGAAGATAATAGTTGTATGTTATAACCTCCTCCACCAACTTTGTTGAGTAGATTGGTGAAAAGCATAGAGAAGTTTCACATCAGAAGTGTTTAGAAATTACCTTTTCTATATGTTTATGTTTGTTCTTTTCTTTGAACTTGTTCCCTCTATCAGCCCCTTCTACACTGTTACGCTAGCCCAGCCTAGGGGATTCTGAAGAGGAAAGAAGTTCCAAGAAACCAGAGAGATGGCAGAGGCTCTGTTCCAGATGTTTATTCTCCAGAAGGAGGAGGGAAAGAGGAATAGCACATGGCGGTGTGAGGTTTTATCTGTGTTCTAGTGGGTGGGAGTTCTTTGGCCCCAAGCCAATCACCCACTGACAAGTATAGGGTTAGATCTAACAGTCACAGCTGTAGGGGGTCACAGAGTTTTTCAGGATGGGTCAAACCATTCTCAAGGGAAACGCAACATTTCTTGTCTTGTTAATTAGTCAGGTAAAATGGAGCATACAGTGTTGATAATCTTTGCGAGTACATTCGTACTTTTCACAGTTTGCAGATACTTTATAATGCTGGAAACTATTGATCAGAATTGATCAGAATCTGATCAATTTCTGAAGTGGTGTTCTGTGGCAGGAGATCATTTGGGTGAGCACCATAATCCCATTGCAAGTTTGCATGACACAGCTTTGAGATGAATAGTTCTTCTGTCATCGGTGCTTCATCATTCAGTCTGAGAACCTGAAGAAAATGTGCAACTGCTAAAATGTATTAGGATTTGCCCTGGAGACCTGCCTGTTTGTTGAGTGGCATGGTTGTACTAGAGATTTTGTATGGAGATTAGACTCACCAGCAGTAAAATTGGACTGACTTGCTAAATTGACCACTGTAATTTTCTACTCTTCATTACAGATACAGGCCCTATACCTGGAGTTTTGTCATGTTTTGAGTATGTGCACACTTTTTTTTAGTGCCAGAGCTGTCCAGATACTTTTATACTGGCAAAATATTTTGAAAAGAGCATAATTATTCAAAATTCAGAGTTATTTAGCTTTTAGAAAGCAAAAACATTCTTAAGGCATATGAGGGAAATGTCTTCATCCTTAATACTCATTAAAAGCCTTCTTTTAAATCTTATCAAACATAAACTTCAGCACAGCAGCTGAGAGAGAATCAAACACAACCTGGAAAATATTTCAAAGTGATGAAAGTGGAGTAAACCAGTGATATTCATATTTATATAGTCATACATATTCATTGAGATGGTGTGTATACAGACATAAATGTATCAGGTATAAAGGCCGGTAGAAGACTTCTGAATAATGGCTGTGTTGGTCTGTGCTGCAAAACTGGTGGCACACAATGTGTGCTGCAAGAGTGGTTTGGTGCTGTTATTTACAAAATGCAACCTACAGAGATTTCCCGTGGAAAACCTCAAAAGTGTTACCTGACAGCTCAGGTTGCTTCTGTGAACACTCACCTTCGAAGAAACTTTTTTCTGAGCATAGCTCCCTGCAGGAAAGCTGGATGCTAATAATATGCTTAGAGCAATATAAGGCTGAGTAATCTTTAGGAAGTCTCATGTTGCCATGGAACTGAACACCCGTAGGTGGTAGGTCATGGAGCTCTGATTTGACTTCTTTTATTCTTCAGTCAGAGCTTTTTAAAATTTTGTTCTATGGGAATTGTAACCCTGGTTTTGTTTTGTTTTAGTTTTTTTTTTTTTTTTTCCTTTTGAAAGAAAATCTTCTAGGGACTTAAAATTTATTAAAGCAAGAAGGGGACTAACATGAAATTTCATTCTTTCAAAGAAAGGATCTTGTCCAAGGAAAGTTTGTAGAAGATTGCTAATTATTCCTAATGGAGTGGAGAGTAGTTAAAAGACAAAGAAATTTAAGTTACTTAGTCTTTTCTCTTACTCTGGAACAGAAAAGAGAAATTTTTTCTCAGCTACTTAGAACTGTTAAGATTATCTAGCAAAAAAGAAGACAACTTATAGAGTAAGGCAGTTTCTGATGAGGACAACATGTTTGGGAAGAAAAAAACCTTGTAAGAGAACAAATTTGATGAAGCTTTATACAAACTATTTCTTAGACTGTACATGCTCTTTCTGTTTTGCAAGTACATATTGATGTCTGCAAAATAAGTGACTTCAGAGAATGGAATAGATTTATTTTTGCAGAGCAGTTGCTGTATACTGCAGGGCTGTAAGATAGGCGATATTTTCTGCTTAAAAATATAAATTGGGAAACCATGGGAAATACACAACAGGGAGCCTAACTTTGGAATCAAGTAAATGCTTGAAATTGACTTTGAAAATGGAGTATTAAATTAATACTTAAGCATTTAATAATAAGGACAAACCTGCATAAATAAAACAGAATACTTTTTGAAAGTCACTTCGGGGAGGACCTCTCTCCTGAGATTCTGGTGAGAGTCTTCTGGGATCATAGCTCAGACTACATGCAGACAGATAGCTGTAATAGTTCTTAGCAGCAGGAGAAATTCTAGTGTATCATGAGGTGCATTAGACTTCCTAGATGCATATTACAGACAAAATGCTGCTAGTGCCTACTGGGAATGTTTATCTGTTTAGATTTAGTGCTGTTAATAATAATGATATTACAAAAAAAGCTGTCCTAGGAAGAGCATTAGGTGTTGTAATCATATACGATTTCATTTATGTTGACCAGAAAACAAAACCAGTCCAATATTAAAGGTTTTATTACATTAAGAAGGAGAAATATGAAAATTCAAAAGAATTAGTCAGTGAAGTTCATTAGACTTAAGAATATGGGGACTTGAACGTTGGAGGTTTGGAATTTCAACCAAAAAGCAAGCCAAAAGCTGTCTTAGGTTTGCATCTGTCCAAAATATATACTAATATATTGGTAAGGGTCCAAAGTTCAACTGACGGAAAATGGAAAGCCTAAAAAGAATTGCTCAGTAAAGGTATCGATAACAAACACGGAAATAGTCATGTAGTTGCATTTGCAAAAATTATGCTGATTTTGAGTAAAGGTTTTAGCCAGATGTGGAGATTTAAAAAACCACAAAAACATAACAAACCATCACAAACTCAGGTCATGATAGAGTGTAGTAATGCCAGATCTACTATCTCAATTTTTTGGCTTCTATATTCAGCAACAAATAAAACACATCATGGGAGAAAAGCCCCCTTTCTAATCAGAATCCTTGGAGAAATGCCAATGACTGTCCCAAAGAAGAATGCTGAAGTTGAGTCAGTTGCAAAGGGTATTGTGTACAAGTGAGACCTGTCACTGTTCAGGAAAAAATGAGTTTGTATAGGCCATTAGGACAGTAAGAGCATTTTGTGTTCTGCACCTTCCTGTGAAGCAAAACCCCTGATATTGTCTCTTTTTGTTGATCTGACTGTCCATATTGAATAAAAATAGTCTCTTTGAGTTTCCAGAGAGGTCATCAGCCTATGAATAAACTCATGTAAACTTCAAAACACTCCTCTGACCAATCTCTGAAGTATGCTGTGATACACAGAATGAAAGATGGTTTCATGGGCTATTTCTGACCCAATGTGCATTTTTGATCTGCAATTATTTAAACCTATCACTGGGACTTTATACACCTCAGTAAGTGTTGTGGTGTTAGCAGATGTTCTTAGTAAAGCCACATTTTCCAGATATCCCACTGTTAGCCTATTGCCAGGATGACTCAGCCTGTTTACTTTAGTTTTATCTAAATAATTATAGTAAAATGTAATTGCCTGAACCAGATAGCATTCAAGGAGAACCCATTAATATTAGAGGCAAAAGCTGCCTAGAGACTTTTCAATTAGAGACAGCTCTGGAGTCCTTGACATTTTTTGACTTGGGAGACTTAATTTCTTGGTTTTCTGTTGATAGGTAAAGCAATGTTGCGATAAGTCTGCTTGGTACTGTTGTGGATGTTGAAGAAACAAAAATGTGGGTGGTCTGAAAAATTGTGTGTGCCTGTAGACAGCAGGTGGGTTTTGTTGCCTGGGAGCACAGTTCATGGTATGAGGCATGAGAGTCCAGGTATGAATATTGGTTTAACAATATCAGCAAATGAAAGTGCTTTTCTTTATTAAGAGCGCTGTCTTTAATTGTTTAGTGCATGGGGATTCGTCTGTAAAAAGTAACTGTTGAGAAGATCCATACTGTAGTAAGTTTGAATCTCCAGTTTGGCCTTTTTTCCTGTATCCATTTGTAGATTCCTTAGGCTCTTGTTGGTTTGTTATTTCTCTTATGTTGCAACTCAATATTTTTTTCTTATATGTATGAAAATTTGATGAAAACAACAAACCTGCTAATATTTGGCACTGTAAACATTCTTACTCTTTTATTTTCTTTTTTTTTTAGAGGGCCTCCTGAGCATTGTTATTTTTAAAAGCTGTTATAATACCAGGTGGTTTAATTTATTCTGACAACATAATTTTATAATTTTTTTCTTTAAAAATGTCTGCCTGATAACTTTTAATACTCTTATTGCAGGCAGATTTGAGATGCTAACTAGAAAAAAATCTGTTTGTAATATTTTCAATTCCTTGAGGTATGTTAAATAACTTTATGTGCTGCAAGAGAGCCAGTGTGTGCCTCTTTAACTTTTTTTAAAACTAGACCTACTGCAGCAGACACTTACATAACAGCTTGTGTTTAAATGAAACAAAAAATCAGCTTTTATAACTCCTTCTCTACTTTTTAAATCAATTTTTTAAAAGTTTCATTTCCTTTTCCTACCCCTAACAAGCAGTCTACACCTACTTACATATTCCTGCCAACCCAAACCAAACTCATACCAGTTACACATATTAGAATTTAGAATAATTGCATTCTTTGGGGAAGTGTGTGATTGGTGGTTGGTGAATTGGTCTAGATTTGGATACAGCTTTTTATAGGGAAGTCAGAGGCATGGTGTAAAAAGAGCCTACAGCCACCTCCACAACACCCACACCTTCCCCACTGCCCTGGGATATAACACTCTCTTTTAAATGGATGGATGGCCAGATGGATGGATGATGTTTGATAAAGGACAAAATGAGAGGAAAACCTGCAGGAAATGCAAAGTAAACATGACAGTAGTTTCATAATAAGTACTGTAGGTGCACAGCAAGGTGGCACAGAGCAGCCAACATTTTTGACAGGATTCCAGAATACCTGATATTCTTGTCATGGATGAATCTGTAATTATAGCTTAAAGCCCTACACGTGGATAGAGCTATACGAGGTACCAGAGCCAATGACTTCCTGGTAGACGAAAATAATGTGATTCTTTCTGGCATTGGTCCACATTTTCCACCTCCAAAACAAGTGTCCTGATATTTTGTGTGCAGGAATGCAAGACACATGAAACTAAAGAGGTAGGATGCAAGAAGGTGCATGTGTCTACAGTCTAGTAAGGACATGCATCAGGGAGAAAAAGCACTTCCATTCAGCTCTCTGCTTCCTAGGATAGTTTGCAGTGTCTGTATCCATCATCCCTTACAAGCAAAAGTACACAGGCATTAGACATTAACTGTCATCTGTTTAAGTGTGTGTCCTAATTGCCAGGTAATGGAATGAAGCACCTTTGTGCGTGTTCTTGTTGCTCATATTCCCCGTTGACTGGCATGGCCATATCACATGTCACTTTGTCACCTCGGTGGACCACAGTCTTGGGAATCTGCTTTGCATCCGTGAAACCACTTTGAGAGTGAAGGAACCTTTAACTTTGAAAATGACAATCTAGAGCCAGGAAATCTTAAGTTGCATCCATAAACCAAAATGTTATAGGCATAGCTCCTTAATCACAGCAGTACTTTTAGTTTTGTGTTTAGACGTATCTTTGTTCTTATTGTCAATGAACTTAGACATTTCACATACACTAAGTAAATGGTGATCTTCAGTTAGTACAGTGCCTGTTTTTTTTATTGGGAGCATGTGAGTGAAAAGAGAATTTATGGTTACTTTTACTTGTAAAACCGATTAAACAATATCCTTTATACTGTGTGAAATATATATTTTTCTCCTAAGTTCCTACATTTTTTCTGGAGTTTTATGATCTACCCGTATATTTCTCATTTCTCTGTGAGTCAGACAGTTTTGTTATCAGTGCTTTGTGAACCTATACTAAATTGAAAGTAATTTTTATTGGAAAAAAATAGAATAAAAGCATAGAAAAGCATAACTTGTCATAACTTAAGAATGACCATGTTTCACATCTTGTGCAAGAATGTTACTGCAGCAGTTATTTAACTGTTCTTAAACTCACTGGGATATTAACATTACAGAGAATGATTTCCTTATAAGCTGGTGTTGTACAGATAGTCCAACAAGGTGTTTTAGGTTATTTGAAGAAATTTGTGCCAAAGCACTGAAAAAAATAGTACAAATAGTACAAATAGTGTGCTGTTATTCCTTTTCTGCCTTGTGGCATTTAAATATATACTTTACTGTTCATCTCCCTATATATGCCTACAGTTTCTGAAATCTTGATCAGGTTGAAAAATGCAGCGTGCATTTTAATTTTCAGAACTTTTTGGGCACTGAAGTAGCATGTGGCCTTGTTAAAAGATATAAAATTCTTATTGTGTTGCACTTGTGTCTGGTAACTGGTCTGAAGAGTGAAGTAGCTTTGGAAGGAGCCAAGCCTTTGTCAGTTGATGTCAGGGCTGAGAGTTTCATAAAGTGATTCATTAACTGATATCTCAGCAGACTCCTTATATATGAACAATGGTTATTCATGAGCTCTGGTGCTGAAAGTCTTATTGAGTACTTTGTGTCTGGGCTCCAAGAATGTGCTAAAAGGTTTTCAGTCATCAAGTGACTCCAGGATTTTGGGGAATGCTTTTTCTGGTCATCTCAATCCTTTTCCTGGATCCTCTCTTAAGCATAGCCTTCTCAGCCCCAAGGTTTGGTTCTAGCTGAGGTCAAAGGGATTAGCTCCCATTGCACAAGTGCTGATGAAGTTTTCTAGCTAAAATAAGAGTTTCCTTGACAGTGTGTATTTCTGTGTTGCATTAGAATGGATACCTAATGGATAGATTTTTTTTGAGATTGTGCATTCCTTGGATTTTTATTGTGTTGAATGCTAATATAACTTGCATCGCATTGTGCATCTTCAGTGAGATAGGATGCGGAGTATTTCCTCTTGTTACTTTTATAATGTCATTCTTTCTGACTCTGAATTTTAAGTGCTTATTAGATATTTGCAACTTGCTATAGGTGACTGATGTTTACTGATGGAGATACAACTGTATATATCAGGAATTGCTTGTTGTACAGAGACACAATAGGCCTTCTTTGAATGGTTTAAAAGTAACTGGAGTTTATGAGTACAGTGCAAAATAGGAATCTTTGTAAGATCAAGTGGGATTTTTATAAATATTTTTATGGCTTTTCTTTTTAAAGTTAAGGGCAAATGCTTCTAGCCTGAGACTGTACCAGGCTAATTCTCTCAAGATCTAATACACAAAATCATAGGATCTGAAAGACTATAGCAGAACTCACAATTATTGTTTTTGTTGCAGTCCCTTTCATACCATTCCTTAAGAATGAATCCTGAGTTCCTTCATAATAATGGAAATAGATAGGTCTTGTTGCAACAGGAAACCTGAATAAGAAAGTTCAGTGATTGTTATCAAGAAAAGAGAGGCATATATATTGTCAATAATGGAAAGTCTTCAGGGAATGTTTATCAGCAACTCTGTTTGTTACTTTTTCAAATGATATTGCTATGGTTGGATGTAAGCGAGGTTTCCTTTTTAAGGTAAGGAGTCCCCATTAAACTACTGGAATGTTGTTATTGTCCCAGGATATTGGCATACCTGTGGGGTGTTTTTGCTTTATCACTGGAAGTTATAAGGAGGGCACAGCTTCTCCAAACTCTCAAATGAATGGCAACATACCAGTTTTCTGTGATGTATGGTAATATCTGTATCTGTGTTTTCACATTGGCTCTTCATATACTCTTTATGTATTTGAATGGAGCAATGAATATAACTTTGTGATGAAGTCGTTCAAGACATAATAGAATAGTTCAGTAGGAAGACTGTGAACTTTTCTGCTTTCCTAGGAGGCTGAGCTTCTCAAAAATGCTTTCTGCTTATATGGTAATTTGGGGAAAAAAAAGTCACCTGTAGACATAATTTTAGAAAGAATGTCCATGATTAATTAGATCATGGTAGTATGTTGTCTATGACAGAGATTTCAGAGGAGCAGTTTCTCTCCTCAACAGATAACAGAGAAAATTTCTTAGCATAATTACCTTATAAGCACATAATGGATGTTTTTTGAATGAGATTAGAACATAATTCTCCTTTAAATTGGCCTAGAAGTCCTTTAAGAGAAACTACCTTTCATCTGAACAGTTCCTAATGTTACCTTCCACAAGTATTCCTAATGTTCTTCCACCAGTATTCCTAACTTTGGTGGCCGATTTTCACCGTGTTTTCCCAAACTTTTCCTGTCCTCCCACACACATATGAAATAGACTTCCTGGACTCAGCCATAAGACTTAGGTCTCACATCTTTCTTCATTGATATTGCTCAACTTCCTTCTGGTAATCCTGATGCAGTTAGGTGGATAGGCAATATAAAATAATTGGTGATTAACATGAAGGGAAAGTAACCTTCTCCTCCTTTTTAAATAACCTGCATGAATATTTCTCAAAAATATTTAAAGCTGCTTTCATGTCTTTATCTTCCCTTTGGGAAATAGTTCATGATGCTATACTGAGTTCACAATGTTCTTTTTAATGACAATGATGCTTTAAAGTACCTTTACTCACACCGTGTACAAATTCAGGCAAACAGGAGTATTTAAATTAAACACTGGCTTTTTGATGTCTGTGTTTTCCATGTGTGGCTGACATGAAACTTTGGAATCTTAGCATCATGGAATAGTTTGGGTTGGAAAGAACCTTCAGAGCTCATCTAGTCCAACCCCCTCTCCCCAGTGAGCAGGGATGTCTTCAACTAGATCAGGTTGCTCAGAGTTGCATCCAACCTGACCATGATTGTTTCCAGGGATGGAGCATCTACCACCTCTCTGGGCAACCTGTTCCCAGGTTTCACCAGCCTCATTGTAAAAAATGTCTTCCTTGTATCTAGTCTAAATTTACCTTCTTTTAGTTTAAAGTGCTTGCATGCTGCTCATATTTCTGTATGGCTCTGTCTAGCCATCTTAATACTTCCTTTTTGTCAAATTCTTCACGACAAAGATTGCACATTTTTGTGGGAGTGGTCAGCACCTCATAAATGGGAACAAATTCAGTAAACTAGTAAACACCTATTTTGAGGAGAACAGGAAGAATGAGAGGAAAACGGATCCTCAACCCAAAACATGATTTTCAACTGTTCAAGTGCATTCTTCCTACAGCAACATACACTTCCTGTGCATTTATCATTAGAAGTAACATTGCTGTCAGGCCTCCTGCTTGGAAAGTGTTTAGATGCCACATATTATGTGTGTTAGAAGTACCTAACTAGGCAGAATATGATTGCCATCCTTACTAGCCTAGTTGAAGCTGGCCTCATTTTCTTTAAAGTTGCCTGTGATCTGCAAACCCAGTAATGAAGAAGGAAAAATGAAATGAAACAGTAATATGTATCTCCTGGGTATTTCAAAGCCAGAGAGCACTAATTAAAATCTCAGACTTAAATATCTGATCCTTAGAGTATGAAACAGTGCATAGGTTAGCCAGAAACTGTAACTTCACAGATAAACAGGGGCAAAATGAAAGCATAATTGTCTGAGGCCAGTTAAATTGGGTGTTAGAAGAATTTTATTTGAATAGATGTTGGTTTATACATCTTAATACATTATTTGTGCTGTTAGATACTTAAGCTGTAAGATGCCAAAAGATTACCAAGTGTGGTGCAGCAGTTACTGGTGTTCTTTGTGCACAGTGTTGAAGCTGTGCCTTCTTAGAATGTAACCCCTCACCCAAGGAAGGTGCCCCATCTTTGCTGTCTCATCACAGGACAGGGGATAATTCAAATTGTTTAGAAATGCTGGTGAGAAGCCATTGGAACTTGATGCTCAAGAAATTTTGTGCTAATAATTTTACCCTGTCCTCCTTACCCTCCAAGTTTCTCCAAAGGAATCAATTAGTTCGCGTGTTTTCCTTTACCCTCAGGTTGTAAGCAACTGAGTGGTAATGCGTGGTCTGTGATAGGGAAGGGCAGAAATAGAAATGATGTGTGGAAACAGCTAAAATTGGACTATTATGAGATGAGATACACTATAAGGAAAGAACTAAAAATATTTCCTGGATAGACGTACACATGTGTAGATACACAAATGGGAGCAAAACTTTAATCACCAGTATACAAATTCCATTGCTGAGGGATTTTATTCCTTTAATGATCTATTGATTTTCACTTCCCTTTTCAGAAGGTTTCTTGCAGTTTGGTTTTGTTTTGCTTTTTAAAGATCAGAAGTAATTTATTTCTTTACTGTTTAGTATTTGCTAAAATTTTACTAGTTTTAAACGTCCCTTTTAAAAGACTATGAAAAAAATTAAATGTTTCAACTAAAAAAAAAGGAAAAACCTCTCCAAATCCAAAACACTATGCAATGGTATTGTACAAATATTAACTAAATCAGGCTCACAAATGTTAGGGAATTCAAACTGTGTTTTACTTCGTAGTTATTTGGCTCCCACAGTGCTTCAGTGTGGCTGTTTTCTCCTTCCTCTGCTGTCCCTTACAGGACAGCACCAAGAGTACAAACCAGTGAACTCCAGGTCACCTTTCCACACTGGGACAACCATAGCTCCAGACTATCAGAAAAGGGATATTGGAAAGGAAGTTCTGCCTCTCACCTGATAGTTCCAAATGAGAGATGCTTGATGATGGTAGTACAACGTGGCACACCCAGCCATGCAGTCAATGAGCACAAGCTGTAGAGGAGATGGATCCTCTGTGATGCAGGCGGGATCTTCAGAAAATATCTCTGAACTTGTAGGGGTTTGTATTTTGACCATACCTTTGCTTTTTTGCATATCAAAGAAAAATTGAACTTTATCAGTGAACACTTTAGGGAATCAGTTTGGGGAAAGTTCCAGACCTGCTTCCTTCTGGTCTCTTTAGCGTGACAAATAATGCACTTTCCCCTCACCAGTTCTATCCTTGGGAACCAGTTGAGGACTTTTAAGTTGGGTAAGTCAGTCTGAGGACAGACAGTAAACATGGAAGATTTCAATCCACATTTAAAGTGTTCATGAAGATTTATAAGGAACTGATAAACAACATTTCATAATGGGAGGCATCAAGCAGCTTCAACTGTAACATTGAGCTGAATGTTCAGTTGAAGTGAACTGTTATGTTCCACTTAATATAATCTCAATAATGTGTTTTGCAGTAGAAAGGAGGGCTCATGATACCGTGTAGGCAACATTGTACATGTGAGTTGTGAAGAAACAAAAGTTGCTGGCACCAAATATCTTACTTTTTAAATGTGGTAATGTGATAAATATGAGTCAGAGAACAGAATAATTTGGTGTTTCTTTGTAAATCTCTTGACATGCGCTTCATCAGAAGTACAAAATTTTAAAATTGCTATTTTATTTTAAAAAAATATTTTAAATAGTGCTACTAATTACCAGAGCAAGAAAATCATTGCATATTTTACATTGGGATATCAGTAAAGTATGGTGTCTGGAGAATGATGTGAAGGTGCCATCTAGGACTTCTGCAATCATTAGCCTGAGGGCCAAAGTCCTCACAAAAGTCAGGTGCTTGGAGATGTCTGGACACATAAACCATCAAAGCAAAAAGAAAACCCCCAAAACAACATCATAGCATTTTCTGGGCATCTTTTATGCCAAAGAATCTGTGAAAATGTTCAGAAATTTTTAATACGTTATCAAAACCTTGGAGTATGAGCTGGCTTTGGCAAAAATAAAGGAAACAAATACTTGTATTATTAAAATATTTTACCTTTTATGACTTTCTGGAGTGAGAAAAAAAAAATTAGCTTGATATTTGAACTGTTCAAGAAAAGGTCATTTTAAAAGCAAATTACATTGAGCTAAAAGCCTTGGAAAGATGTAGAAATGAGAAGATAAGTTAGAGATGTGCATCTTATGTTATTAAATCTGAGGCCTGAAATAGAATGCAACCCTGGCGTTTGGTTTTCAGCCAATAGACGTCTTTGGACTGAAGAAGTAAGTTACATCTGTGCCTCTGCTGAAACTGTCTTTAGTACCCTTTCTTCTCATAATGCCAGTGTACATATTGCAACAGGATAAGTTTGGAACAATGAAAATTAGAAATTAGCTCCATGGTGAAAAGAGACTATTTTCTAGCACCATTCTAGCTAATGGTAACTTCAGCAAATATCTGTGGCAACCCAGAGTATTTAAAACAACACAAAAAGTAGTCAAAGATGGTGTAATAACAAGAATAATAGTGACAAATAACAGTATAAAATGTGAGGCTTGCATCTTTCTTGACCTGGAAATAAACAGACTAGTCTTATGCTGCAACTCTTCCTTTGCCAGGACACCACTGGTCTTACAGCTGGCACTGGTGGGCTTCCCCTCATGTAATCTCCTCAAATTCTCTGTTTGTTATCATCTGCTTGTTCTCCAGCTGCAGCCATAGTGTTGCTTGTGTTATATCCAGCCCCTCAGATGGGATTTGTCAGGGGTCCATTCCTGGCTGGATCACAAAGTATCCTTTGCATCCTTCTTCTCTTCCACCCTTTTCAGACTCTGCACAGTTGATCACGCTTTCCACAGTAACTGCTTCACAGTTAGCTCCTGTATTTTCCCCTTCCAGTTTCTTTTCCTACTCCTTCATTGCCTCAGCGAATCATCACAATACCAAACAAAACCCCCGCCTATTCCTAGGGGAGAAGGGAGAGACAGAATAAGCCTCAAAATATGATAAGATGCTGGTAGACACTATTTTTGTTTCCCATTGACTTAAAGATGTTCTTCAAAATTGTTACTGAGTGAAAGCTTCTGTGTCCTCGGATTTTCTCATGAATGATGCTTCTTAGACCACTTAATTTTAAGATGTTACTGATATTTGAAACAAAAATGTCCTGTGTTCCTTTCTTTTTACTGACAGAAACTATTGTGTTGCAAATGTGAAAATGGAATTACAGTGATATGTATTTACGTTAATGGGAGAAATTATTACAGCAAAGTCTTTCAATGTTTTCTTTTTTTTCTTCTTGTAAATCAAATCAGATTGTGTCTTTCTTATTTTTCATGCTTTGACTTTGATGGTCTTACATGTTAGGAGTGATCACTAGGATTTCCTGCTTATGATGTTTGTACTGCCTGCGGTACAAGCAAACTCACTGTCAAAAATGAAAGCTTGTTTACAAGTTTGGAATATTTGAAGAGCGTGATATTTAGGCACTCTTGCCCCTAAAATAAGACTTATTTCAAAATTTTATTTTTATCTCCTGTTCAGAATAAAAAAAGGAAACAAATGAACGTAAGTAAAAAGAACCCTAAAATATCATTGCAGTGATATGTACAATTTATCTGAGAAAAAATAGGAAGTCTTATTAGAAGGTTTATGTATGGTCAAATATAATCCAGGAGGAATATCATGAGCATGTAATATATATATGACATATATATTGTCATAATTCCTTCATGGTAACTCAATTTAAATCAAGATGTTCAAACTGAAAATGTGCACTGAAGTGTGCATATTAAACATCTGCTGTTTAAAAAAAGTCAAAAATATTTGAAGAGGGAAATGAACTGTGAAAATTCTGCTTTCTAATGTTGTATCTCTTAAGACATTTAGCCCTGTAGATTGTATATGCAAAATTCTCGATATACCAAGACCATAAAGTTATGGAAATGACAGAACCTAGGATATGAGATATGGTATTAAAAGAAGGCTATTTGCTAAACCAATCCAGTCAGTTTCTTTTGGGTACTCAACATGATGTACAGGTAGAAAGTTACAGAAATTCAAGAGAAATGAGTGGAACAGTTTTGTAAAAAAAAGATGGAAAAAATGAGTAGAACTAGGTTGCTTCTTGGGTTTTTTTATAGCATGCTTTGAGAATAAATTTTCTTTACTGATGCATATGCTAAAAGAATCTTTTGCTGCAGTCTCTCTGCATTGCTTTCCAAAATTTGAGGATGAAGGCCATATCTCTGTTTTTCATACTGGTTTACACGAACAAAGGTGCCAAATTACTAGCTTTTTGATCAGGTAAATTTGCAGAAAAAAATCACCCAGCTTAGAGAAGTTCAGGCTTCCCTAGGATGAGTACAGGGGTTCTCATTACTGTCTCTCATTACTCGCATGACTTATCTTCAGGACATGCAGTTTTTGAGGTGACTCTTACAGTGTGACTCTAGGTCCTGTATCTGATAACAGCTTAAACCAATTGGTTTAGTATTCTTTCTCTGTGAGCTGAAAAAGGGGAAAACAGATAAGAGTGTCCCTAGCCTCCTTTGCTGCTTAGTAGGTTGTAGAATAAATTCAGAGAAGTGAAATATAAGGCTTTTGCTTTATGTAGGTGTTCTCCACTTCTATAGTACCAATACAGTAAAATCACCACATATTTTCCCACCCCCTACGTACTTAAAGAAAAAATAGCTTATGCCTGAGATGTAAAATTAATCTCGTGGAGATCAGCAGCACGTTGCTTTCCTCAAATTCTGTTGCTTCCATAGAGATTCATTTTCCATATCAAATTGCTAGGAGAGCCATAAAATATTTAGATAGCTATGTCTGTAGAAATCTTTTATTGGATACAATTGAGTCCAGATAAGGAAGATCTGCAGTTAACTTTGCAGTCTGGATCTATGCAAAATTAAAAAAAAAAATCAAAACTGTAAACCAATGATAATATCTAAAATTAATGCTGTAGAACTTTCTGTATTATTTAAACTAACTTTCAGATTACAATGAAATTAATTGCTCATATTCCAGAATAATGAAAAGCAATGCATTATATTAAACCTAGGATGGATATAGAGTTCTATTGATATAAAAAGCTTTCTTACCAAGCTGAACTGGAGAAACAATGCACGTCTCTTGCATAACCTCTGCAGGTGTTATCAGCTGCTTTATTCTCTCAGTGGTGTAAATTAGCAAAAGAAAATGTAGCATGTACCTGCTTGAGATACATAAACATATCAAAAATTGTGCAGAGATAAACAGAGATTACAGATAAGACAAAATTCTTTACAGTCTCCTTTGAACTATAGTCCATCAAAAAAAGCCTTGCCTTTTCACCCAAGGAGAGGAAGTGCCAAGGATCCCCATGTTGCCGTGACAATTGGCTGCTCTGTACTTCACCAGGACTCTGGTATCTGTGGTGGAACTTTGCATATCTGAGTGATGCATGTACATTTCTGTCCTGAAGAAGCACAGTTCTCCATTTGATTCCTTGACTTCCTCCTGTCCTGGCTCCCATGCAGTAACCTCTCCTGTCTTAAGAGTAAGCTCAATGTTTCCTATGAATTTTCTTCGAACAAAGAGTCCATTATTTAATCCAGTGCACCCAGATGTTCTACCTGGACTCTAGGAAGGGGTGGGGGCGTGAAGAGGAAGTCAGAAACAGTAAAACTTTCATAAATGGCTGTTCTTTTGTTATGTCTTTTGAAAATGGAGTAGTGCCCACTGTGTTCCATAAACACGTGCATTGCATTAGGTACAAGCCAATGCATTTCATTCAAGCATGTCTATATTAGGGGGGAAACCAGCATGAAGTTATGGTTGCAGGGAAAATTTATGGGGAAGAAGAAAGAGTTCTGCCTAGTTCAGTGAGTAATAACTTAATTGGTAGACATTTATAGGGTAATGTTAAAAGAGCAAACAAATGTAAGTCATTTAATTAGGAAATCAAGACAAAAATAACAAGAATAAGAAAGAAGCTGAAGTAGACATGTACAGCAACAGCTATAAAAGTGTCTGTTGAGTTGCTCTTCACAATGAAGAATGGGGAACACAGCATCTGATTCACACAAGGTTTCTCTCAAGTTGCAGATCGCAATAGTTGTGCCAGTGTAAAACTAGGAATTATGTATCTGTGTGTGTCTGGCATGCTTTGTGTGGAAGTTCTGAGTGGATGTTTGTAATAATTTGTCATTAGTGGATGTATAACCCTTCCTCATAAAATTACTATGCTATCCTGGCCCACCATGAATTAAAATAAAATGTATCAGTCAGTGTATGTGTGTATACTACCACATTAATAATAATTTGCAGGATGATAGGGATTGTTTCAGCTGCCTGATTCAATATGGGAAGTCAGTGAGATTGTAAAGTATGGAACAGATTATCTTTTATCTTAAAAAAGAGTGAAAACACTGCTGTTAGATTTATATGAATGAACATATGTTTTTGCACCTAGCTGTTCTGAAAGCAAATTAGTAAAACAGCTCTCCATACTGATGCGTCTGAGTTTTTGGAGCAATAATTAAGATAATAATAATAATTAATAATTAACCACCACTTTTAGGGGTGGTTCTTCATTTTTTGTCATCGTGATTAAATAAATAGATTATGTTATTACCCTTTAAATTCCTTTTTTAAAGGGTAGCATTTAAAGGGTAAATTCCTTTTTTTGCTTGGCTGACTTCAAGGTTTGTGTACGCAAGCAATTTCAGTAGTTTGAAAAGTAATCACCCATCAGCTCAGATGTATAAATTGTGCATGTACACATAATTAAATTTTCTATTGTAGGCTCAGCTAAGCCATGTTGCATTAAGTTACTTTTACTATGCATATATGCAGATAGTGGCTCTGACATAGCTGACACTCAGCAACTGGGTAAGCTGCAGTAACCTGGTCATCTGCTTAAGCCCCTTTTCTCTTTTAAAATTTCTGTTTTAAAACAGACATAATGAATTTTCTCATTTCTTTTGCTTTTTAAAAATACCTTTTCTATTTTGGCTAGGCATGGATCCAGTCTTTTTTGTGAGGTTGGATCAGCCAGGTTCTGCACATTAACTTGGGGCCACAAAGTAAGAGGGGTTACTAAGACCTGTGTCCACAGCTGTGGCTCATACTGCTGTGAAAAGAGAAGGCAAAAGTCCTTCTCTGTTAGAGGCACCAGGAGAAAGAGCACTCATCAGCGAGCTCAGCACAGACCAGCACTGTGGAGCCATGAAACAATCTCCTGCCCACATGGGAGTCTGCAGGAAAGGGTGGGAGGTTGACAGCTTTTTGGATCTGGCCCCATTTCATCTTAATCTGCTCTGGCTCCTGATCTTTTCAAAGTCTCCCCATTGTGCATGTGATTTCTGCTAAACACGCAGAGAAATTTTTAAGATCAAGACCATATGATATAGCAAGATTAATCTACCCTTTGGCCTTCACCTCTCCCTCCCAGTGGGGGAGAGGTTTGGTTCTGCTAATTTGTCATGTTAGTTTTTTTTCTTCTTCTTCTGCCATCATTTTTTTTCTCCTCATGGTTCACCTAAATTGGGGACTTTTACCCAAACACTTTCAGCCTATAATGAAGATAAATAGATTTCTTCATGTCCACTACATGAATTTTGAAGACATCTTTGTTTATTTCACCCAGTTTTAATATGGAGAATTTGTAACTCATTTGTAGAATATAAGTGTTTTTTCACTTGTGTTATATATTGTGGCTGAGTGAATCCCTGTAGGTCTGTGGAGCAGATGTGTTAGCACAGGCAGTAGAACAGCTTCATTCCTTCCCTCGTCTTCTGCAATGCAGTCAAATTCCAAATTGTTATGATATGCATTAATTAAATATGAATAAATAAAATATCGCCAGATAATGGAGCTGCAGTTCCCTCTGTCATATTAAATCATTGATGAGGTGCCTGTGAGTAGGAACTGTGTGTGATGAAGTCTTCTGCCTCAAAGTCTCTGATTGGTTTTGGGAGCATTTGTGTAAATTTTTCCATCATCCTCGCATCAATAGCCAGAAAAAAAATCTTTTGCCTTAATAAAAAATATATGTATCATGTTATCCTCCTGCCTCATCAAGCCATTCCTTTCATGCCTCCTGACATCTAAATAGTAACTGAAAGTCGGCCAGTTTTGCAGTTGAACTGTGTAGTTCAACTATGTTATCTTGTTATGTATCAGTATGTAATTTGCAAGCTTGTTAGAATAAAGAGTTAGGTTTTTAGGAATAGATGCCGAGTACCTCTATTACTTGTTTCTAGTTTTAAAGTCATATTTACCCTATAAAAATACTCATTTTGGTGAAGGAATGGAAGAAATAATGAACAAAATAAAAATATTTGTTTGCGCTTTCTGTTTCAAAGCAGCCCAGATGTTAATCCAGCTATTCTAGATTCTACAGATCCTACTCTGCTGGAAGTAAGGTATGAATTCAATAGTCATCCTCTTCTGAAAATGCCTTCTGTCCCCATAATGGCTTTTGACCCATTTGAAACGTTACTTCTGCATCCATATCTATTACTTTTGTTTCTATAAATATCTCAGATTCACAATACTTAATTTCAGACTCTACTGTTTGCACCACATTCCTCTCACCTGTGAGACATACACAGATTATTTAGTTTGTATGTTGTGAGAAAGCAGATATTTGATTTCATCAGATGTGAGTATTAGGGAAAGGAGCTCCTCTTTGAGCAGTAAGGCAATTTTATCTTGAGGCTGGTGACTTTATAGTATGCTGCTTGTTTGAAACAGTTCAGGCGACTGGAATCCTATTACCCTTCTTCAGCTGTTCCTGCTGATCACTTAATTTGTATAGCTCAGTCCATCAAATGTTTCTTGCTCCTGGCTGTAGTCCATAACTGCAGTGGAAACGCCATTGCCTAGTCATGGTCTACAGAGTGATGAGTTGAGACTGAAGTCAGAGTACTTGAGGGTTTGATTTACTATCTTCTCTGGTGTTTTATTACTGAATTTGCACTGGCTTATAATACTTGTATCTTTTGCCCAATATTTCTTCATTTGTAATTTTCTTTCTCTCAAAGCAATGTCTCTAGTCCTCTGCTTTTATATGTTTGCTGAACTGAACCTTCTGTCACTAAAAGATAGCATGGAGTAATAATAATTAGCAGAGAAATTTTCCAGGGGCTGATTATTTACTTTCCGTACCTTCACAGAATTCCTGTTAATACTAGAGATGCCCAAATGAGATTTAAATAAACCCTCTCACACAGCCCAGCAGCCTGTTGCAGGAGCACAGAAGTTAAGATATACTAGTTTACCTTTCTAAGCTCCATTGTCACAAAGCTAGGTTGATGCCATTACTCAAGTTAATTCTAGGATAATACTTCCAGATCTTTATGCTGCAGTGATAGAGTAAATGTGCCTCATCAAAAAATCCCCATTTGTTCATCACAGTCTTTCAGCACAGGAAAACATGCCTGATCTACACAACAGAGTTTTGGCATCCAGAATTACCTTTTATCTCCACAGGTTTGCATGCAGGCACATGTTAATGTGGAGTAAGCAAACAAAGCCCAGCTTGTGGCACCTAAGTAGAACCACATGCCGAAAATCTCAGCCAGCAACGCAGCTGCCAGCAAATCCTCAGCGTGCACACATCCCAGGAGCAGTGTCAGCAGCTGTGAGCCCAACAACATTTCTGGCGGTGATGTTTTCCAGTTTAGGCCTTGCCACGCTTTATATCTCTTGCCCATCTGTTTGTTTTGCATTGTGTTACATCATCTCGATTGCAATAGTTAAATTATAAAATCATCGGGGGATCATACGGAGAGGGAAGCTGCCTTGTTCAGGTTGCCTCAGAGAGAGCTTTCTATTCATAGACTTTAGTGTCAGAGAAAGTGTAGAGGCATTTTTGTGGGAGGAACAGACATATGGGAGGCTGGGACTGACACACAAAACCATGGGGAGGTTAGAAGCAAATTGGAAAGTTAAGGCAAGGATATGTTGTCTTCAGTATTTCAACGTTTTGGGTATGAAGTGGATTTATGATGTCCTTGAAGAGATTCTTGTGTTTCAGACACTGGAAGAATGGAAGTTAGGAGTTCTAGGGACTATTTTATCATTTGCATTGTTGTCTATATCAGTATTTTGTGACTTTGAACAACATTGTTATCTGTATGCTTAAGTAGGTGATAAGAAGTCACATTCTCTCTTAGAATATCTAGAGAAAGGTACAAGTAGGTCCTGTGAATAACCTGGTTTTAAAGTTAACTTTTGGGCTCAACTGTGTTAGGAATTTTCTATATTTACTTACTTTTTTTTTTACAGGAATATTAAAAAAAATGTTTTAATGACTTTTCAAAGGAAATTAAGTAGCTTTTTGAGAATATTTGTAGATAAGTTGGCATAAGGTCTTTAGTGATAGTTGTTCTTTATCTATTCAGAAACAGCTCCAGAGTGTTGCATTCTTTCCAAGACTAGGAATACTTTTAAATATGGAATAGTCTCAAAATTTTAAAGGAATGTTTTAAAGAAGTAAGACTTTAAATCAAAAACATATATGAGAAAATTGTGGGGGATTCACAAAGAATAATGTGGCAGAACTTGTTAAATTAGTTATTTGTTAATCTTTCACACTTGCTACACAACTTCAAAAGCAGCCCAATATTTTGTCAATTCACATGACAGCCCTCTTCAGACACTTAGTAGGATATCAACTTTGTTTAAAAAATTGGAAATTGATAGGGTTTGACATTTGCAAACTTCATCAGTTGTAGTAATGGCTTCCATTTCATGGAAGATCAGCTCAAACTGGATTTGTCTAATATCAGCTATGTTTGTGCAACTTGTTAGTGAAAAAAGGTTATAAAAATAGTTCTAAAAACAACTACCCACTGAAATGCTAGACACTATCATAAATGGTACGTATAACTTTTTAGGTAAAGTGTAAAGCATTGCTTTAGACAATAACTTAAGGAATGTATATAGTCTTTCGATCCATAGTTAGCACTCCTCCTGTACCCCTGCCTACACACTTCTTGTTGATTATCATTTAGACACTGGCTGAATATTAACCTCTGATCCTTGCTTCACATGGTTACAGTCCAGAGTGCTTCAGAAGGTTATGTAGGCTAATGTGGCTAATGTGGTTTTGGTTGGTTGGCTTTTATTCTCTCATTCTCTCTCTCTTTTTTTTTTTTTTTTTCATTACAGCTTTTCTTGAGCTACATGGACTGTGTGAGCTTTTCTGTTTTCATCTAGGTCTTTTTATCTGGACATGCCTGTGAGCTTAAGAATGAAAGATGTGTTTATTTTGAGAGCAGATTGAGTTGTGGAAAATGTAGATAGAGACATCATGCCTTTTCATCAATCCTAGCATTACAAAATCAGTTTAGATCTGTCCAATGAAAAGTACAAAAGCATCTAATCCGTGAGCCAGTAAGAAATGGCTTCTTCCAGTACGAAGTTCTGTCATCTAGTTGGTTTGGAGGAAATGTACATATATCTCAATGATATGAGGCAATATTAGCCAACCAGGCTCTGAATTGTCTGTGAAGGAGGAGGTCTGTTTTTTGGAGATATCAGTTCTGCTAATGTCCTACTGAGAAAAATTCTAAAAGTTAATCATTCTGGCTTTTGAAGACAAATAAAAGATTTATATCTCAATAGTCTCCCCTCTCAGGAAATGATAATGAATTTAATTCACCCATTAAGCAATCACTTTTCCCTCGCTAAAATGTTATTTGACTTTCACTCAGTTTTACATACAGTTGGAGTGTATCTCCTCCTTTTACTTATCTTTCAGCTAAATTCAGGCAGAAGTGCTGACAGTGAAAAAACTTTGGAGTACCTTTTATTAGTCATACGAGGAAGACTTAATAAAAAAAATCATGGAAGGGATCTGAGAGGTTCCATGGGAGGACCTGCCCTGCCTAAATTGACTTTATAGGTTTCTGGCTAACATGTGTGTGTGCAGTTGTAGTTAGGGAAATTTAACAAGTCCTCCACATGATCTGTTCCAGTACTTCATTATCCTTGCAGTTGAAATAGGTTTTCTCATGTCTCAATTAATCTACCTTTTGGAAGCTTAAGATCACTTTGCTTTATTCTATTTGTAATAAAACTAATAGTAGGAATTTAGTTTTTCTTCATTTTGGCAGTCTATTAAGTATTGAAGGCTGCTGTTTTGTCTCATCATTCTTTTCTGAAAAGAAAGATTCCATTTATATTAGCTCTCCTTCATTAGTCATATTTTCTCATGTTGTAATATTCCTTAGTATTCTCCTAATCCTTTGAAGGAGAAATCCTCATATTTATAAATGGGAAACATAAAAGTGGGTTTGTTATGTTAGCTAACACTGCAGTAGCCCGGGGGATTAAGTCAGATGTCCTCCACAGAGGTGATACCCTCAGCAGGGGGATGAGTCCATTTGCTGTAGTAGTTTACTTCAAATTCAGCATGTGATCCACTGCAAAACTTACGTCCCTCTTTGCAGAACTGCTGTTTTGCATCTAAGCAACTGACTCTTGTAGTGATGGCTTCAACCTTTATTATGTTGCTTATTTTTTGTGGTTCTAGTACCTTGGACTTGTTGAATTTTATCTGTTTTTTCTGATGACTTTGCAGTCTTCAAATTTATACTGTTCCACAATGCCTACAGCTTTACCTATGGTAGTGTCATCTACAGATTTAAAATGCATTTAAATGATTGCATTAATTGCATATTAAGACAAGTAAATGTTGACGAGGATCGGAAACAAAACTCTGGTGAGTTTCTTTGCTCATTGTCTCCTAGTCTGACAGTAAACTACCCTGATTAGCTTTTCCAATGCCCATGTTAAAAGCAATTTCTATAATGGTGTTTTCTTGAATCACAGCATGAGTTTCAAAGTTCTGAGCAGAAAGCCTTATAATCTCTACTGTCTCTCCTGTTATCCTTTATAGGAAGACTACTTTGACACAGTTTATTCTTGACAAAACTATTTTGACTATTGTATATAATTTTAATATCTTTTAAGCTTCAAATATTTTGTTTCCGTTATTGCTTTGTATTGTCATGGAAACAAAGAGGGGCTGAGCTTGAAAGGGACCTCTAAAGGTCGTCTGGTGCTGGGTGCCCAGGATCAGATGGTGTTTGGATGGCTTTTGAATATCCCAAAGGCTGAGGAATCCACCATCTCTCTGGGAAACCCGTGCCAGTGCTTGGTCCCTTCAAAGTGAAAAGATGTTTTCTTCTGTACAGAGAAAATCTCCTGTGTTTCAGTTTGTGCCCATTGCTTCTTGTCTTGCCACAACCAAAAGGAAAGGAGCTTGATCTGTCTTCTTTATACTCTCCCTTTGGATAACTTCTCTCAATAATTGCAAATAAGGGTGTCTTTTCTGCAGCTCCCAGTTTTCTGTTGTGTCCCAGTTTTAAAGATAGACGTTTGCTTTGACTTTCTCTCTGGGATCTTTGTCCTTCAAAATTCTCATAAAATAGCGTCTGGTAGCTCAGAGTTCATCTTAGATGTATCTCTAAATATTCTTCATATCTCGCTAATTTGAAAATGTTATCTATTCTTTTCTTAGTGTATCTTGTCTTCTAGTCTCACTGTTGTGAGTTGTCTTCCTGACTGTAATTTGTCTTTTTAATGATCATTTAAATAACAAAACTCCCCACAACAATTGGCTTCTCATATTCATCTGTTTTTTAATGGATATTTTATATTTGTATATCCCTGGTTTTGTGCAAGACTCCTTGCTAATCTAACTAAATAGCTGTGTAAGCCATGGGAATTTGATTTATGTTTAACTGTTATGACTATAATCTTTATCCCAATATAGTCTAATTCATTTCTTTGAAGAAAAAAAAAAAGGCTTTTAAAACTTAATACCTCATAATAAAGTTGTTAGACTAATAAGTGCATTATAAGTAGGCAGATTTAATTGAAAAAAAATCAGAGCAGAAGTAAGTAGGGCAGTTTAAATACATATTTTGTTGCTCACCACAGATCAGTTACACAGAAAAATCTGTAACTTCGGGACACCTTGCTAAAATGTATTAAAAGTTAACTGTTTTGAATGGATGTTTCTAAGTAATACCTTTAGCTGATACTTTCCATGTGAAGATGATGTTCTGCAAATGAGGGTTTATATTTGTAACTGTGAAATGGCTTGAGCTTGTAAACTTCCAAAAGAGTAATTTGAAATAGTAAACAATTGAAAACAGGTTATACTCTTCAGACAGCAAGTAGTAATACCAGAACACCAGAATTTGTTGGACTGCAGCACTGACACTTCTCTTTGACCGTAATTGAAAAAATATATGATGGAATGCCTGTGTACTTGGTGCTTAGGATGATGTTAATATTTATCATATGGATTGGATAGGAGGTCTGGTTATTCTCAAAGTAAAGAACAGAATTATTTTAATGGGTAATAGGACAAATATTATCTCTTTGTGCTGAAAAGGAAAGCAAGCTGTTGATTTTGATGAACAGAATAGTTAAAAATTAATTAATTTGTACCATTCTCTCGTTTCATCTCCAATTGAATGAATAAAACAATGCCAAGAAAATTTCCATGCAAACTGTACAGATAAAGTAAGGCACTTCAGTGTTGAGTTTTTCCTGTGGCTTCAGCGGTGTTTTTTGAGAGATATCTGTTGATATACTGTATGCCCAGTAAACAAGCTTTTGTCACAGAAAGAAAAGGAAATCCATAAGCAAAGGCATGTTACATTTCTTTGTTCCATGAAGAATAATGCTGAGGCCATAAATAAAAATAAAAATAGTACAGGTGGTTACAGTTGTAATTAGTTGTGCCATCTCAAACATTTCCAGTTAAAAGTAGCTTTGTGTATTTTGGTCACTGCAGCTAGCATGGTAAATCTGCAGAGATGTAGGGAAATGGTGCTGAACACAAGGGCAAACTAGTGAACATTTGTATCAGCATTGGAACATCTTGACTGAAGTATATTGAGCAAACAGTGATAATTAAAATCTCTGGGAGTGGAACAGAGTATGTGGCAAGATATGCAAGACATGTCAAAGAGAGCATGTGCTACGGGTATGTTTTAGCTAATGATAAAATTCTTATTTCAACTCAGTCTTCAGATATCTTAAAATAGTTTCTGATAGTCCAGTTTTAATTTCAGAAATTAATATTTTACCCATGCAAGTTCATTCACATTTATTTAGTCAGAAGTATTTCAGATTCACTTAGACAAGCAGGTTTTGAAGTAGTGTTCTAGTTTTTTCTGCCTACAAATGCAGAGCTCGAAAATAATTAGATATTGTGCCTCATCAGAAAAGCTGTTGCAGTGATGAAAATTGTTTTTTCAATCCTTTTTTTCCACTGCTGTGGGCTGGAATCTTTCATAATAGCAGATTTCTTTTTTGATGTAAAGCAAGATATAACATAATGTTTTTGTAGACAAAATATTAGTGTGGAGGTTTGTGTGAGATGAATCTGACAAAAAGGTTAGGACTTGGAGAAGGTGGGGAGATAAAATCTACTCATACACAGTAAATTTACAAAATACAGCAAAATCATGTGTTAATGTTTGTATTAAGTAACAAAGCCTGTAGCTAGTCCAGAGATACTGCTTCTAATTAGGATATTTTCACCAAAACTGAAAATCTATAATTTGTATCTGATAATTCATGAGTAAGATTCATCTTTTCTAACTTACAGATTTGTAAGATAGGTCATAAAAATGAACATTGAACAATGTTCCATTGACTATAGAAAGACTGTGGGGTGAATAGTTCATAGTTCATCATATTTTTAGCTATCTAGCATTAGATGAGTTCTAGCCTCCCAACAGTGTCCTTTAGATAGGAACATCTTTGGAGAAAAAATATTAAGTACTTGAAGCAACTTTTTTATTTGTATGTAAATCTGTTTACCTCTTCTGGTAAATATTTAGACTTCAGTGAATTTGGAAACATTTGAATTCAGAATCTGAAGATTATACATTAGAGCAGCATGAGATATTAGTGATAATATGTGAATTCAAATACATTCCTTATTTCTATCTTAATGAGGTATTTTTGGAGTAGTGCATACATCTGAAAACATTCTTGACTTGGGTGAAGTGATTTGTGTTCCTAAGACCTTTCAAGATTCTCTATTTTCTTGATGTGTAATTAGGCATAGATGGCTTTAATAGTTTGTATTTTATTGTATATGCTTACCCCAGTTTCAGAATTGGAGAATGATTTTTCACATGAAAGAAAATCTAGCTGTTTCGGTATTTTATACCTCAAAGTATATTTCTTTGCAGAAAAAAAAAGAAGGAGATTTAGGTAATTGCTTCCACAAGTATTTGGCACACAGTAAAATAGAATTCCTAATCTTTATCATGTGTGGAAGACCAATTACTGGTAAGAAATCAAATCAGAAGATCTAATGTCTCAAAACCCCATGCATTTACAGTGACATAGAGCTTAGTGCATGGGATAAAACTTCAGGATTTTGCATTCTACGCATACATCGCTGTCCACCCGCATCTGCAATGTGTTCAGGAACACATTGAACAGGGAGATGTGCAGAAAAAATTGAAGCAGGCACAACCATGACGAGAGAAGCTTTGAAATTACTTAAACCTCTGTGAAACACTCTATATCCCTTTCATTTTTTGGAAACTGCGTGATATTTACCCTTTTGAACATGTTGTAATTGCAAGTCATAGCTGCCAGTGATTGATCAGTTGGGTAGGGTGAATTGCAGTGTGTATCAATGCCACTAGACAGGAGGCTCTTGCTGAAGAGAGTGAAACTTAGTTCTGCAAACAGAAGATTACTGGCATTAATTGAAGGCATGAATACAGCTGAAAAGTAAAATCTTATTAGCTGCATTAAGAATTAGCAGCATGGGACAAATTACCATTAACATTAAAAACTAAAATTGGTGCTGCATTTGGGGTAATGATCCACTGATTGGCCTGAGGACATTGCTGGTGACGCTAATGTCTTTAAGCAGTGGTAAAAGGCAGCAGCCTGAGGCTTACAGTAAAGTGGCTTACCAACAACCACAGACATCCCTGATCCTCCCCCCTTGCTTATCTGCAGGATACAGCTGTTGCTGAAACCAAGTTAAATGTTCTCGTCTTAGAGAAACAGATTGGCAGGGATACTGAAAATATAAAATCTATTCCCTACACACAGACCTCAAAGAAAAGCAAAACACAGCAGAGAGTGATATTTTTGCCCAGAAAGAACTCATGAAGGCCATAGAGTCAGCTTCTGAGTTGCTGACAAGTAAGCCTTTTTGATCCCCTGGTAATTTAAATAACTTTTCACAGTCTTCTCTAGAAGCATATTAAGCTTTTTCATTTTATGACACATTTATTGTAGATTAGTTACTCTCTGCTGCTTTTTTGCCATTGTAAAATCTAATGAGTGTAGAAGCTAATGTAACATTTTGGAAATGAAACATCATGGGGCTGGAGACTGCAGGCGTTGTGATTCCATGTGTTAGCATCCTTTATTTACCTCATGCTTACCTCATTTTATCCATTTGGCAACAGGAAGAGTCAAGAGCTCGCAAGTATGTATGTTGGGCTTCCTCCCTGATTCTGACAGTTCCTACTGCTCATTGACACCACTGTACAATCTCAGTAACTCTGTTTTTCTTATCTTGTCCCTACAGTCTTAATTATGTCAGATTGTAGCCTTGGGTTATTTTCTCTTTTTTTTCCTCAGCCCTATTGTTAATGTCAAATAAAGGCCTCAGAACTCTGTGGTAATAATCCATACAATAAAGGGACTGCAGTGTTACATTTTTAGCCTTGCTGCTGTTAGTCTGTACTTCTCTCTTGTACTTTTTTAGCCTTGCTGCTGTTAGTCTGTACTTCTCTCTTGTACTTTATAGCTTTGTATGTAGTTATACAATAGAACATCTTATTGCAAGATGTTTTCACTGGAAAAGCATTCTTATTTATATAATATTTTGAGTTGGAAAACAATAAAGTCTGTAAAGTTCAAACTGTAAAGTTGACCTTCTTTTGTCTTGCATTACCATCAGTGTCATCATTTTGTTCCTTTAATTTCAGTTAATGGTGAGAGGAAGGACTGGGGTTTCATGAAACAGTTCTTTCCTTACTGAACATAATACAGAAACACTTGGTGTTTTTTCTTGGCTGGGAATGCCATGCCCACATGAGTGAGAAAGGCAGTTGTCTCTTCTGTCAGGAGTTCAGATCTATTTCTGATACAGTTTTGGCATCAAAAGAAAATTGGGGGAAAAATGCTCTTCTGTTTCATTACTTGCAAAGGACCCGTTGTATAGTAATCCAAATACTGTTAATGAGGAGAAGGTATGTATTTATTTGCTCACCAGTTTAGATTCTGTGTAGAAAACACATTTTCAATAAAACATGCATTTTTGTTTTGTTTTTTCTATACACATGGAGCTCTCCTACAGCAACAGGCAAATTATGGTAATGTCTTAGAGGAACAAGCAGCGGTTGTGTGGTTACTGAGTGGGATCTTTGCCTGCAGTAAAATTTTACTTTACAAACTAAATGTGACAACAGAATCTCATGCATAAACTGTTCCTGCGAGCTGAGACCTATTTAAAACAAGCAGCCTTGTTACATTCTGCCCATGACTGGAAATCCTTTTAGACTCTGGAACCAGTCTTGACCTAGTCTTTGAAAGCATGAGTTTCTTGAGCCTGCTGTGTGCAGCACTGAAGGCTTTCCTACATGGCTCTCCACAGGCCATACCATAGCCCATGTCCTTTAAGAATAAACTTGTAAACCTATAGGAAACGTGGCACTTGACAAGTTTACCTTAAAGAGAATATATGCTCATTTGAACTGTGACCTTTTAAAATTTCACAGCCTGTAAATTATTCTTGAGAGAAACAAGAAAATTGTGCCAAAGAAGTTGATAATTGAGCTCAAAAGGGTTTATACAAATAGAAAATAGGGAAAAAAGACAGTATTTCTGTGACATAGACTAAATAGGACTCAATAGAGACAGGGAACCAACTCTGCTTAGCATGTGAGGCCGCATCTGGAATACTGTGTCTAGTTTAAAACCCTCCAGTTCAAAGGAGATATCATTAAACTGGAGGCAATTAGAGAAGGACCATCATGATGAGGGTAGCTGGAGCTCCTGCTGTGTGAGGAGAGGCTGATGGAGCTGGGAGTTTTCAGCGTGAAAAAGGAAATTGCTTCAGGGGTACCTGCCAGTAGCCTCCAATATCAATGGGGCAACATCTATTCTCCATCAAGGTGATGGAGTCAGGCTCTTCACAGTGATGCTTGCCAAGAGGGTGAGTGGTGATAGATATAAATCGAAACAAAAGTTTTAGACTGGATATAAATAAAAATGTCAGAGATGTCAGCCTCACTGAAGTCCTGGTAGACAATATCCACTGCTATCCCTGCATCTGCCAAGCTGGTCATTTCATTGCAGAGGTGTCAAATTGGTTGAGCGTGGCTTCCTGTTGGTGAATCCATGATGATTGCTTTTGATCATTTTCTTGTCCTTCATGTGCCTCGAAATTATTTTCATGATTCATTTATCTATCTCTTTCCCAGAGACTGATGTGAGGCTGACTTGTCTGTTAGTTCCCTGGGTATTCTTGAAGACAGGAGTGAGATTTACTAGGTCTTCAAATGACTATCCCAATCATCACTATCATTCAAAGACTATTGAGTGACTTCACAAGAACATCATCCAATTCCATCAGCACCTGCAGGGTGCATCCTGTTAGGTCCCATGGACCTACATGTGCCAGTTTTGCTTAAGTATTCTCTAATCTGATCTTCTTCCACCCCGAATAGGTTTTCCTTTCTCCAGACTTTGACCCTGCTTCTGGGACTTGGGATTCCTGAAGGTTTGGTTTGATAGTGAAGACTGAGGCAAAGAAGCCATTCAATACTTTAGCCTTTTCCACATTCTGTGTCATTGGTGCCCTTTCTCATGCATTGGGACCCTATTTCATGGGTGTGCATTTTCTGTAGTCATCCTTTTGTTCCCTCTGTATGTAAAGAAGCACTTTTTATTGCTCTTGATGTCTCTCATCAGATTCAATTCTAATTGGACTTCAGCCTTCTTTACTGCATCTGCATGCTTGGACTTAGAGTATATACCTCCCAGGTTACCTGTCCCTGCTTTCACCTTTTTTATGCTTCTTTTTTATGTTTTAATTTGGTCAGCAGCAACATGTTCATCCATGCAGACCTCCTGGCATTTTTGAACATCTTCCTGCTTGTTGAGATGGACTGTTGTGGAACTTGGAGGTGATCCTTTAATATTACTCAGCTTTCTTGGGTCCTTCTTCTCTCCAGGGCCTTATCCAATGGGACTCTTCCAAGCAGATACGTGAAGAGTCCCAAGTCTGCTTATCTGAAGTCCAGAACTGTAATCTGGCATTTTGCCCTCCAATCCCTTTACAATACTGAAGTCTCTGATCATTAGTCACTGCAGCCAAGGCTGCCTTCTGCCTGCACAGTCCCAGTCTCTTCCTTTTTTTTTGTGAGAGTGAGCAGAGCATCTCACTGTTTTTTTCTGTCACTTGGAACAGGAGGTTGACACTGATGTTCTCCAAGATCCTCCTGCACTGTGTCTGCCCCAAGTGGGTTAAAGTGTCCCCCAAGTCATCCAGGACTATGAATGTAAAGCTACTTCAAGCTTTGAGCACGAAACTGGACTAGGAATTTCTCATGTCTAAACTGGATTATCCTATGATCCTGTGATGCTTGTAGATTTCTTGGATTATCTTATGGTCATTTGTGTTTCTCTCCTGTGGAGAGAGATCGTTTAGCTGCGAGAGGTGACTTCCTCTTAGGGCAGTGTGCCATTTGTGTGGGGTTACTCACAGGTCAGGGTCTGTATGTAGCCCCTCAGGATGATTTGCAGATGAACTGCATTTGCATGGCCACATTTTGGAGGTGGGCAGGGGTGGCTTCTGTGAGGAGTTGCCAGCAGCTTTCCCCATGTCTGGCAGAGCCAATGCCAGCTGGCTCCAGGACAGACCCATTGCTGGCCAAGTCTGACCCAATTAGCTATGGTGGTAATGCCTCTGTGATAACATATTTACGACTGGGTGTTTTTAAGGTATTGAGAGAACCTGAATGAATATTAATACTTGTAGTAAAATAAGAGTTAAGCTTTAGCATGAATTGCAGGAGAAGGATGTAGATAATTGTTTTCTTTGCATGCTGGAAATAGGAAAGCTTTTTACATATTGCATAAAGTAGCTGTTTTCTTCATGGACTCTTAAGTTCTTCAGCTAAGCAAATGGTGTATTCTAATGGGTTTAACTTTGTTGGATCATTCTGCTTTAGTCTTGTTGTTTGTTGACCATTGGAATATGCAGTTCACTGTGGAGACAGATGCCAAACCTCTCCCTTGGAGAGGTGTCCCTTGAATGGGTCGTGATAAGATCACCCCAACCCTCCTGGATTGAGAAATCCTCCTTGGTCATGGTGAGTTCTCAGCGTGCTTTGGGGTCCCATGTAGATTCTTTGTAACCCATTGGTTTTCCCCTCTTTGTACCATCCCTGCTTTTCCCCATAAAAACTCCAGTTTCTGCCCTGTTCAGCAGGGAGCTATGGTCCCTAGCCTCCTTTGCAGGGTGCTGGAATAAAGGCTACCTCTGTGGAATAAGCCACATGGTGCTCCTGTCTCTTTGTCCCTCTGTTGGCCTGGGGACACCTCGCAAGGCAGAGCTGAAATCACTAAGAGCTGAAATCACAGCTAAGAGCTGAGCTGCCTGCCCCTTGCTGGGGTTACCCAGCGGCTGAAGGACCACCTGAGACCCCTAGAAAGTTGTCTCCTGCGGGACCTCTCTCTGGGAAGGTTGTGGCGTCCAGGTTGAGCCATCAAACCCCCACCGGCCGTCTTAACAGTTCCCCTTCCTGACTGTTTCCTGTGAATGAGGCCCACACTAGGATTACATCTCAGTTTTGAGAGGCTGTTAGGTGTTTGAAAATTTTACTTTTTTGTTTACAGGCAGATAAAGAACCTGTTTACATTTGCATTGTATATAGTTTCTGGAGCAGCTGTTTATGCCAATAAATCAGTGTAAGATTCCTGCTGTAGTTACCCAGTGGCACCTAATTGAAAGCTTTAATCTGATTCCTCCTGGTTTCAGTAGATAATTTCCTCATAGAGTAAATATTTTTCTCCATTTCCACTGTTAGGTATAAAATAAGAGAAGTCATCAATGAATCACAAAAAAATGTCAACAGAAAGAAATTAGTTACTATTGAGCATTAGGAATGTGGAGAGTTTGGGAAGAAAAGCTTCTTTGGGAAGATCAAGGCATTTCTCTGGTCCTCTCAGCTCTCACCTATGCTAGATGTTTCACTCAGTAACATCAGTTACTTGCTTCTATTTCCTTGAAGAGCTTGATGAAAGACAAACAGGGCAGCCAAGAGAAATAAATTTCATGACATCATTCTCGGGTGTATATGTTTAAGTTAATTAGTTATGCTCAATTTTATTTCTTTGTTCTCTAATCTGTCTAAACTATGTTACAGGCTCCACTGATCTGTGAAGACTAAATAATGTGCAGGCTTGTACTCAGTATTTTCTGACTAGGAAGAAAAAGCTCTTGTTTATTTCTCTTAACCTTTGTTGAGGAACCTTAACCATGGGAATAAAATAGGAAACAGGTCTGGTACAGAACTAAATGTTTACTGATCTATTTTTAAACAAGTGAAGTGTACTGACATTGTCAGGTGAAGACAGTGTAAACATTGCTGCAGAGTTTTAATTGTACATTGACTAAGAAGTGGTTCTTTTTTTTCCCAACTGTGTAATATGTCTGGTGATTAATCTAGTATCCATTAGGAGTGCAAGACATCAGTGCTATGCACAATAAGTTCTTTCATGCCTGGGCCAAGAACCATTTTGCAGCCCTCATGCAAGGATGCCTCCAGATCTGTGTGGGTGTACATAAACTCTAACCTGAACTTCTTGTAGTGTTCTCGAGTGGGAGGGTAATTTCGCCTCTTCATTGATTTTACTGATGTCTCTTATGAGCGAGTAGGGCCGTTTCCCTCACCTGTGATGAATTGTGTGTGCTACACAATGTGGGCTATTGCTCACCAGAGGATTAAGCAGGATCAACAAACCTGCTTTATTTTCTTCAAACCTTTCATCAGTGGAAGACAATTGCGTCATCGTGTTCAATCATAACATTTTGATACAGAAAAGAAGACTTCCGGTTTTTCTAGAAGAGACTGCCTTGGCTGACAGAAATGTTTACATTGCATCGGGATTGTTTACAAAAAATTGCCACATTACTTGTACTGAAATCTTCAAAAGCAAAGAAATTTTATGAGTCGTCTCAGCACTGTTAAATTAAGCTGTCCTAAGTACCTGCAGTAACCATGGAATTTAAAAGTCTGGATTACTGCAGCAGTTCTTTGTCTGGGATATGGTACGTACTGTACTTGGATTTTAATGGAGCCATTTATACAGATTTTATGCTCTCTCATAAAACTCCTCAAGGTGAATGAAAACAAGCGTGGGCTAAATGTTTTCACTTCTCAGTGCTCTTTCTGTTACAGAATCTTGCTGGCTTTCTTAATTGCTAACTTATGCTATTTCTTTGTCTTCTAGAATGTCGGGTGGTGAAATCTACTTCCTATACTAAAATAGCTTCGAGTTCACGTAGGAGCACCACCAAGAGCCCAGGCCCATCCCGACGCAGCAAGTCTCCTGCTTCTACTAGCTCAGGTAAAGCAAGCAAACAATCCTTCTTAACAACAGCAACCATTCTGTTCCAATAGAGTGGGCAATGCACTTAAAATTCCACGTTTCTGTGGAAAAACACTATATGTACAAAATAGTTGATACTAAAAATTCATGGGTTTTCTCAGTAACATCTGAAGTCAAGTGACTTTCTTCCCAATACAAAATAAACCTTCAGCATCTTATAAATCATACTCTGGCATTACAGTGGTTCAATTCACTTTATTTTTTCATGCATGTTTTTGCTTCCAATACCTAAACACTGAGAAAAAAATGTATGGTAGTCTTTGTACTAGGAGCTGAATGAGAACAATCCAGAAAGTAGTCCAAGTTATGCAGCATAAGATCTGTGTTGCTGAAAGGGTAATTTCACAAACTTTATTGTATTTTGTTTCTGAGGGAGTGAGGAAAGAATTGATTAAAGATCATGAGGACATTGAGAAAACGAGGGCAGGGCAGAGAAAGAATGCAATTACAGATGTAAATATGAGGTAAAAAGATAGCTGAGGAAGAAATGTCAGAATTGACCTAACAAACCAGTGATACGGGCTGAAGAAGACACAGCAAAAAGCTTTAGAAAGTTCTGTCTGAAGGGCCTTGCTTTGGCTGCCTTTGCAGTAGCTCCCACTAGATAGCTGATGAGTAGTTCACCCCTGCAGTTTTTCCCAAGCAGGAAAAATAAATAAACAAAAAAGTGCATTAGATTGCTGGTATTGGTGCCTGAAGGTACAAATAATCCTTGGTGTGAGCCATTTGAGTAGACCCATTCAAGCATTTGCAGCATTCCTTGTGAATACAGATTTTGCAAGCGGCAAACATTAGAGCTGTCTGAAAGCCACCTCCCTTTCTGCCTCAGTCTTCTGCCAAGAGGAAAGCAAATGGCATCCTGAAACCTGAATCCAGCACCATAAGGTCTCTGTGGGGAGGTGGTGATCAGAATGGCCCAGTGCTGGTTTCAAAGAGGGTAGAAATAGACCAGCCGGAACTTTTTGTTCTTCTTTTCCAAAAGGACAAAGGTGAGAAAAAAAGATCTTGCTCTGGGAAGGAGGAAAGTGGGAGAGACATGATGAGAGACAGAGGTGTAGATGTAGGTAGCAGGGCAACTTGCCTCCTACACATCCTAGAGAACAGCTGAGGTACACAAACTGAGAAGAGGTAATGGATAAAATATCAGTTGTGAGGAACAAGTCCAGAGTAGCTCTTTCATAGATATGTTAAGTTACTTTCTTTGTAGCTAGGTGGAACAAAGTTAAATTTAACTTTAGCAAGGGAGGCCCTGTTTGGTGTGTGAATGTTACAGACTCTGGGTTTTTTTTTCCTAATGAATTTGTGAGTACAGGTAATGAACACTGAACTGTGTATGCTCATTTCTATGTGAAATAAGTGTCCTGCGAATAACACAGAATCTATGGGATCTATGGGACTAGCAATATTTTTTCTGTGTTGAATATGTGATACCATGTTAGTTTTGGTCCTGAAAGAAATAGTACTGTTTTTACTTAAAGGTGCTGGGGAAGTGTCGGTGAGTAAATCTTAGCTTCTTGCAGTCCACTTCTGTGAAGGTCTGAGCAGAATATATTACATGCTTCAAAAGATCAGGAGATTATTTTACAGGAAAAATGTTTTTACTATAGAACAATAATAATGAACATATCATTACGTTTATAGCAAGAAATGAAACAATGTAGTGAAAATATTAAAAATGCAAGCCGTTTTGGGTGATGCTGTGCTGATGACAGATGTAACCATCTTAAACATTTCTTATGTGAAAATACATTTATAGGAAGTAGGCACATATTATTTTGTCACCAGCAGCATTTCTTCAGGGTTCAGGTCTAGGGCCAGTTTTGTTCAATATTTTTATTGATGTTCTGGATAGAGGAGGTGAATGCACCATTAATAATTTTGAGGATAATAACAAACTGGGAGGTGCTGATGACTCTCTGAAGGAACAAGATGCTTTGCAAAGGGATCTAGGTAGATTGGAGCATTGGGCAATGATTAATGGGATGGAGTTTAAGAAGAACAAATGGCAAATTCTGCACCTGGGATGCAGGCACAAGTATAAATTGTGAGAGGAGTGGCTGGAGAGCAGCTGTGCAGACAGGGATCTGGGAGTGCTGGTTGGCAGCAGGCTGGTTACACGTCAGCTGCGTGCCCTGGTAACCAGGAGAACAAATTGCATCCTAGGGTGTGTCAAACACAGCACCACCAGCCAGGTGAAAGGGGTGATCATCAGGATGTATTCAGTGTTGGTGTGGCCTCACCTTGAGCACTGTGTACAGTTCTGAGCACCACAGTTTACGAATGATGGGAAGGTACTCAAATGTGTCCAAAGTGGACAACAAAACTGATGAAAGGGCTGGAAGGTATGTCCTGTAGGGGGCAGCTAAGGACTTTGGGCTTGTCTTGCTGTGGGAAAAGGAAGGGCTGAGGAATGACCTGATTGCTCTCTATGGCTTCCTGAGGAGGGGATGTGGAGATGAAGGTTCTGAGCTCTTCTCTCTGATATCCAGTGACAAGGCATGTTGGGATGGTTCAAAGCTGCGCCAGGGAAGGTTTAGACTGGACATTGGGAAGCATTTCTTTTTGAGAGCTTTATCAAGCATTGGAACAGGCTGCCCAGGGAAGTGGTTGAGTCAGCATCCATGGAGATATTTAAAAGACGTGTAGACATGGCACTGAGGGACACAGTTTAGTCGTAGATTTGGCAGTGCTGGATTAACAGTTGGATTTGATGATCCTAAAGGTCTTCTCTGGTCTAAACAATCAATGATTCTATAGCTAGGAAGCATTCCTTTACCAAGAAATACTTTGTGTTTGGTTGGATGCCAGGTGCTCACCAAAGCCACTCTATTGCTCCACTTCTCAGCTGAACATGCTGAGGTTTTGGTCAGCCCTGAGTTGGTCAGGCAGTTGGACTAGATGGCTGCTGTAGGACCCTTCCAACTGAACTATTTTATTTTATTCTATTGTGTTCTGTCCTGTTCTATTCTATTCTGAATTTGTTAAGCTTAAAAAGGGTAAACAATTGAAAGTGTTTCTATAGAATCTATTTTTAGTGAGGGGAATGGCTCCGATTTGACTGCCTGTATCTCTGGTGTTTGTTTTTTGAAAATAGGTCAAATTGTGTGAATGTTACAGTAAGCCTATTTCTAACCTTACATTCATGAGTACTTAGATCAGTATTACTTTCATACAAGGAAACAATATTGTACTAAGCACTTGCTATCAAGAATTGTTTTTAAATCACATAAAGCTAAAACCAGTCAATGATTTTTTTTAAATGCTATTTTATATTAGACGTTGCATTTAAAAAAAAAAACAGTAGTAGAAGGAAATAGGAACAGTGACTCTTAGATGGTTTTAGACAAAACCCTAAGTTCTCCCATGAAATGCAAACAATATGTAGAAATTTCACTTTTCTGCCACCCAGCAAGCATGAAAATGCTACTTGTTTCTTGGAATTGCATACCTGCGACAGAAGCAGAATAGAGAAATGGCTATCTAGCACACATATGAGCAGATATTTTTTTCCATGATGTCTACATTAAACATCTTAGTACTAGAGAAGCTCCTGAATGACTTGTGCATAGCTGGAAGTTATGCTTTTGGTCTCATGTTGTTACTGTTAAGTGTATGTACATGTATTTTTATTGTATGTTTTTTAACTGCTTTCAGTTAACCTTTAAACTATTTTTAGGGATTTTTCTTTGATTAGCAATAAACAGGGAAAACAAGAAAAAGAGTAGATTCTTTGTTCTGATCAAAGACAATACATATATATTACAAAAAGTTAAAGGTGTGTCATTTTCTGAAGTGTTTTGTCATAGAACAAAGTTGAAAGAAGTAGGGATAAAGGGAAGCAGAAAGCATTCTTGGTAGTGTACTCTTGACAAAAAGCTGAGAGAGGTGAATAGAAAAGAGCTTGTTGCTGATTACAAAGAATTTGATTCCTTTTGTTTCTTTTTGATTCTCCCTGCACTTTGAGAAGTCTGCACATTCTAAGAGCACAAAAGGATCATATTTCTGCTTCAGACTTAAATTAATGTTCATATCAAGAAAATACACATGGATAATTACATGGGCCAAAAAAGGAAAGTTCCATAGACAAAGACTATGTTAAAAAGATATTCAAATCTCAAAGTTGGGTATTAAAACTGGTAAAATTGTCACATGAAGAGATATTCTTGAGTTAACTTTTATTCTCTTGTATATGCATCTATAGTATTGTATAGTCTTTAATGCAAATCAGCATAGCTGATTTGGATTCATCATTTTTAGAGTTAATGAAGGCAAAGTCTTGGGCCATTTTCCCCTTGTTAGAGAAATAGATGTATAAATGAAGCTAAGACATGTAGACAATCTATTGTGGTTTAAGCACTTAAATGCCATCCTCAACAACTGTTTCCCTTCTTTGACACAGAATTTCAGGTGGTCAGTGGAATAAGCCAAACTTTGGCTTGCACTAACTATTTATAAATTGGATGAAGTCCATGAGTTCCTTTTTCTGAGCAAAGGGTGGTTTGGAGTGATAAACTTTCCCAAATTCATCCCAATAGCTTCTGAAGTTGCTTACAGACATCAAAGGGGTTATTTTGAGGGGTTGGTCATTTGTTGTTTTTCTGTGTCTCGTATTTGCATCTATGAGTCTGGAACAACAATATTTTACCAAAACCGGTGCCTTCAAGATAAACTCAGTAATGTTAAATTATTTTTGAGGAAATTCTGCTTGAAGGCCCTTGCTTTCCATTTCAGTCTCACCTTGTTGTGGTGACCCCTGACTCTGTGAGGAGCAGGCAAAGGACCCTGAATGTCCCCTCTCCCTGGGGAGCCACCAGCCACTGTCCTGGAGAACCATTTCCCTCATTGTCTCATCTGCTACTGGGGAAAAAGGACTCTTAACAACAATTCCAATGTTCTTAGATGACTTTCACTCTTTGCAGGTGCCTTTTACCCTCTGTTGCCCCTAAATAGAGCCTCCTTGGCAAGCCTGAAAGTCCTGTACAGAACCTGCCATAACAGCACTGTCAGGCTTTGCAGATCCATGGCCATGGGAATAACATCATGAGAACAACAGGAGGAAAAACACCATCCCACAGGCTCTAGGACACACTGCTATGGCAGCACAGGGCTAAGTGGGGAATCTGTGAGTGGAAATCAGGCTACAGGGTTGCAGGGAAAGACCCTTAATGGAACCAGAGGCTACAAAAGTGCTCAGGGCCACAAAGGTTCAAATCTGTGCTCTGGTTAGCTGAGGGCACAGTAAAATGCATCCGTACGTGAGAAACACACACTCCCTGTTGTTTCGTGAGCTATGCAATCTACAATGAGCAAAAGGACTGCTTCTGCCTTTACACCATTCTTTGGCGTATTTCAAAGGCATGTATGCCTTTACATAGGTGGTGTTCACCTTTTTTCCATCCTTGTTTTTTCACTTTCTTTTTTTTTTCATAGCAGAGCGTATGTTTAATGTATTTCTATTTTCCTGGTAGCCTCCCTGGCTCCTGAGAACAGATGTATCCTATTTTTATATAAAAACACAGAATAATGTTTTCTTCCAAGAGTACAAGTAAGCTAGGAAGATCTGTGTAAGGGCTGACTTTTACATTATTATGTTTTCTTCAGTTTGTTATTTACATCTGACAGTGTTTCAAAACAGTACCACCAGACAGAAATCTTGCTGCAGGAGGATTGCTTTCTGGCTTTTTACAAATCCATTTGAGGTATTGTCTGCTTCAAAAGGCTTTCAGTCTAAATAGAGAAGAGAAGCATGGAACAAGGCAAAGAAGAGAAGCAGAGAAAAGATAGTGTGACCTCCTGGGTAGGCAGAAGGATGATGTCTGATTCCAAGTGCAATAGATAATCCTACCTCTATTTAATTTTTCTGATGTCTTCTTAAAGCCTGTAAACCACTTTGATGTGTTTTTGTTGGCTTCAAATAATATTTGGGAAAGGGCATAATAAAAGAGACATTTAATTTTGGTGAGACTGGGTAACAGCCCATTGCTGGTGACTGAAAATTATGAATGTCTGATGGCTATTCAGTAGCTGGTGGCTTCTGTCCAGCTGCCATTTAACACCACTGGTGGCAGCTTCAGTGTAGGTGAAGAGGTAATAGATTCAAAGAAAGCGGCAACACTTACATCTTCATCATCGTTGTTTTTAATCAATCAAATCAAGAGCAGCTTGAGATGACTGGAATTACTGTATCCTTGGTCCATTAAATTAAGGAAAGATGCTGAATTTGGGTGAACTCTGGTTTACCTTCTGAAATTCCAACTCTAATTTTCAGGACTTGCTCTCAACAGAAGTAGCTACTTTTTTTTTTCAGTTTGAGCACCTTCTTCAAAATGGTTTCCTTCTCACTTTTTCTCCCTTCCTGTTTCCCTCAAGTTGTCACTCAGAATATGTCAGATGCTTGAAATCTTATTTGCAATATCAATTCAGGTGTGAAAGTTTGATTTTTAGAAAGAGTTATTTAGGAGTTTGGGTTATTCAGTGTGACAAGTGACTATTTCAAGAATACCTGGGTTGATATGTACCTTTTCCAAATGACAAAAGGAACATAGTGTGGAATGGATAGAGTAGGTCATGTTACCATAGACTGTATGAGGGTTCTTTTTTAAATTGTACCTGGGTAAAGAAATTGTGAAACTGCGTGTTAAATTAAAGCCTGATCAAAACTGTAGATGTTCCCTAAAGAAAAAAGTGGATATGGAAATAGGATCTTATGGAAGTCTTTTCTAGGTCCAATGTTTATGCTTTTCTCTGCTAGTT